>VXBP01008809.1:195566-298117 GCA_013400115.1 Rhinopomastus cyanomelas
TCAACTTATCCCTAACCCAATCCTCATCAACCAAGGCAGGCTCACCTGTTGCCTCAACCTCCTCTGTAGTCTGGGGTCTAATGTCAACACAACCCTTAGCAGTATAGACAGAGGCAAAGAAAGTGTTAAGTATCTCTGCCTTCTCTGCATCCTCTGTTTCCAGGGTACCCACCTCATTCTGCAGGGGGCCTACGCTGCCTCTAGTTTTACTTTTGCCTGCTATATATTTAAAGAAGCTTTTTTTGCTGCCTTTGACCTCTCTTGCAAGGTTTAATTCCAAGGAGGCCTTGGCTTTTCTAGTTGCATCCCTACATTCCCTCACTAGAGCCTTGTAATCACCCCAAGTGGCCATTCCCTCCTTCCATGACTTATAGGCTTGCTTCTTCCTCTTCATTTTGCCTAGTAGTTCCCTGGTTAACCACGCGGGCCTTTTGGCCCCCTTCCTCGACTTATTCCTTGTTGGGATACTCATTTCTTGTGCTTCAAGAAAGCAGTCTTTGAATGTTTGCCATAGTTTGATGATTTTGATCAAATATTCATTAGGATTTTGCAAATATTCAAATTAATTTGGTTCAGTAGGATATGTTAGAGATCTATCGTAAAATACATCAGAGAAGAGAAAAAGTTCACTTGCAGCCCGCATAGAGCTTAAGCTGCTAAATTAAGTCTCTTCATTTGGAAGAAAATAAAGGTCTAAGTCACGTTACAATATTCTTGAAACAGTAAAAAGAAAAAATTGAAGGGTCTTTGACATCTGATTACAAGAACATAAAGATTTAGAACTCTTAACTCTTAACCTTTTCTGACAGGTCAGGAGATACCTCTTATTTAATGACACACAAGGACACACTCCTAATGCTTATGTCTGCTACAGAACAGAGATGTGGTAGTCCTAAGACCACCAAAGGTAAAAGTCACTGGAAAGCATCCAGAAATCTCTTCATGCACTCATATTTGCATTTGCATGGCAAAAGGATCATAATTATTGCTCACAGGAAATAAAAGCATCCACAGGAAACAAAGGAGCATCTCACTGATCACACATTGCTATGCTGATTCAGTGTCTTGTGAGTGCAAAACCACAACAATGCAGAGTTACTGCATGGCATCAGCCTGAAAGGCTCTTGGCTTCATACTTTTCCTATTTCATGCTATTCATGAACTACCTGCTCATCAGACCTTTGCGCATGACTGGGCAGCAGTACATTAAGAATTTAAAGAAGAGAGTTTGATCTTTCTGCTTCGCTCTTCACAGATTCTATGCAAAACTTGCAAGTTTAAGAAGAGCAGCAGCAACACAATGCATGAGAGTGATTCAAATTAAAAACTAACTACAATCCAGTCAGTAGATCAAACTGCAAAACTGACTATAGCACACATGCTCCCTTGGCTGAAGCACTGAAAATTACTGGCAAAACTGCAGAATATTTTAGCTCACTCCAAAATTATCAACCCTTCAGGCTATGAGCATCCAAAACACTTTTGTCATGTGAATGACTGCACACTCTTGAAAAGTCAGTATCGCCTACGGCAGGGCTTCTAAAGCATAAAGTCAGGTCAGCAAATTGAAAGGTTTTTCATGCAAAGGAAGCAAGACCTCAAAAAAAATCTGGCGACATCTCTTGATACAGCAGGGTGAAAGGAACACAACTGTTTTGAAAACAAAAGGTTAGAAGCGCTGAATGGGAGTATATGGAGCTTAGTTTGATTTTGCAGAAGTCTTTTTGCTTTAATCATGCTGTACAGCTTATATCATATTATCTCATTTACAGAAATAGTTATTCTGCCTGGTTTTAAACAAGGAATTCTCAGGTGGCTGCTTCAGTTAAAGCTAAAACCATGAACGTGATCACCTGCATAGAAAACAAGAAGTAATCTTCCAAGTAGTGTTACACTGAAGAAACCCTGCTGCAGATCAAGTAACATTTTGCTGCTCCCAGCAAAGACAAAGCATTTTGCATACTTTCGCAGCCTATCATCATCAAGCCTCTCAACACATTGCAAATGTTTCTTTAGCAGTAACTAGCAGAGCAAAAGCCAACTTCAGTTCTTCACTAGTACAGGGCTTGGCAAACAACAGTAGTGTTTGCTTTAGAGTGAGTTCAAGAGGAGACAAAAAAAGACAAGAGAACAGAAGAAAATGAAGTGGGAGAGGAGAGATTATGTAAAGTGCTTGCCTAGAGCTGAAAGAACAAAGAGGAGAGAAAATACCGGGAATCACCACCTTCTGCAGATACTCTGGAATGGAGGAGAAAGAAGTCATACTCAAACCAGAGCAACTACTGCCAAAAATGGACACCCAGCAGGAAATCAGAGCCCAGCTGCTTGATGTCATCTCTGTACAGCCCACAGACATTCAGCCTCCTACTATAAAGCCATCTCTAAGTATGTTCATGCTTTAAAGGTGCCATGATAGGAGCAATAGCTCACAAGTCCTGTCCTCAAATGACCCACATACATAATTGTCCACTAATATCCCAACTTTGGTAAGCTCAAATGTAGTATTGAAGAAATACAATTACAATTACAATCTAGTTAGTAAGCAAATTTGCTGTCTCAGTATTTGCACACATAGAACACACGTGACCAAAGGTACAAAAGCCACACTCTGCTCTCTGAGCTGACCAAACCAGACAAAGCTTCTGACTGTGATTTCTTATTTCTCTCGCCTACACAGTGGTACATTTTCCCTCAATGCCATCATAGCACACATGGAATTACCATTATAGCAAAACCCTGTTGTTCTAGTAAGAATATTTCAACTCATGAAGATTTTTTTGACACATGTCCAAGTTGCTATTTTATGATTTTGTTTCATTTCATAAAAATACACACTGCAAAACTTCTCAACCGTATAGACAGAACTCTCACTGTATTCCATCATATTTAAAAGTTACTCAAGCCTCTACAACACCAAGAAACTTCACAAAGAGAGTTTCCACACAATTATTTAAATACCAGTTACATTCATGAACTGAGAGAATACTACTATATGTGAACACTTCTGAGAAAAGAGACTGAACTAGACAAAATCAGAAATTTTTGCACCCGTGTAATAAAATTAGACTGATCTGATGCATATTTGTCACGAAAAACCGTTGCTTTGTGTAACTACATAGGAACCCTGTTCCCTGAATCAGAACGAGAATTCCAGGAATTAGTGTCATTTGACCGAAGCCCAATGCCATTAGAATATTAAAAAAAAACAACTACATTTACCACTAAAGAGTTTCCTCAAAGAGAAACCACAACATTTAAAGACAGAATCACATTTAATGGAGAACAGCAACCAAAGAGAACATAGACCAATAGAAAATAGAACTTGAGGAAAAAACAATACAAAAAAGGAATAAGTCTTTACCAAGGTTAGAAGTGAACACAAGTGCCATGACATAATGCTGTCCTGTACCAGCTTCTGATGCTTAAAACCTAAAGCACTTTTGTTCCTGTAAGAATTAGGATAACTGCTTCACATGTTACATAGTATAAATTCTAAGACAAAATCAGAGGACCATGGTCAGTGTGATCACGTGAAGCAGAAAAACCAAACTAAACAATAAAACCCAAAACTTTGTAATATTTCACATCTCCTGGAAGGAAGGTAGTTTTGATTTTGTTTTTTGTTTTGCTATTTAAGCAGCAAATAAATTACACTGACTAGGATGTCTATGAACATCAGACAATTGCTACCTACATGATCAGTTTGCCCAAGGCACACGCATGGACATACTACCTGAAACAAAGCTTACACTTTCACCTTCTTGGCAGAAAAGAAGGTCAAAAAAAAAAGTCACATTACGTAAAATCATTTGTTGTATCCTGTGCAGTTGAATTCAGCTGTGTGTATATGTATTTATACACACACACACACACAACTGAGATTCTTCTAGCCACTATCAATACTACCATCAAACTTGACATAAATACAATAGAAATTCAATTATTTTAGTTTCAGTACGTTTAATTAACATCTAAACAGCAACATATTAACTTGTTGTTTGGGGTTTATTTAAGTAACTTCACCAAGCAAATTAACCTTCCCACATCATTCAACAGTTTATGGCTTCAAGATGTTTCAAGCCAGAATATTAAGGCTCATGACAGTGACTCAACAGTTCATTGCATAAAAGCCCTTTTCATCTGGTCCCATTCCAAAGTTTTAATGCTGCTACTTATAGTGTATGTCTCAGCCTTTATATTAGGCATATGAAATACTGTAAACCAGCACCAACAACTGGGGAATTATATCGTGAACAAACCATCTTCATAATAGGTGTTGCCTTGGAATGCAAGTTAAGAAAGCAACCAAAAAAAAAAAAAACCCAATCAGGGAAACACTTAACAAAAGGCCAAAAACACAAAGAAACTGCTTTTTATAGCAGAAAATGCCTGAAACAAGCTATCTCTCAACATATTGGGAGCATGTTTTGAGATTTTCACACTGGCTTTTAAAAATCCATATGCAGGCAAAAAATAGTACTTTTTATTATTAGCCCTGTACTTCAGGTCTCATGATTCTTCAAGATAAAGAGTTAAGTTATTCAAGCTTTCAAACAAGTCAGCACAGAAATACATAATACCTCAAAGCTTGGAGTACAAAACTTCATTAATCTGTAATATGTAACAGAGACAAGTAGTAAGGTTGCTTCCAGCACAGCTTTTCTTATCAGAGCTAAAACTGCACCAACCTTTCCTCCCCAAAGAATAGTCTCACCTCAAAGACATGGTCTGTAGCTATGACTGCAAATACTGTGTCAGGATTATTGAGCTTGTGACAGTCTAAGGATGGAAGTAAGTGTAGGGTTATGGATCTTTTTCTACATTTAACAAGTGCATTGGGTGTATAAGTGGAGGCAGTGGTATAGAAGTTTGCTTCAACCTCTTCAGATGTTCAAGAAACAGTTAAATTTTTTCTACATGATTTCTTAAAACAAATTATTTTAATCTATTAAACTGACACTCTCCCCAAGTCTAAACAGTCATTCACTCTGTTCTGTAGCAAGAATTCAGTTTGAGAGATTTCTAAACATTGACTTCCATGGCAACAGAAGTCATTTTACAGAGCATTTTTACGGAGAAGACCTTTTCTCCAAGCCTTTTCTCACCTACAGACAGAACTGAAGTATCCCCAAATCCATGCTTCATTTCTGCTGCAGTACAAGAACAATAAGCTGGTAAGAGCTTCAACTTTCTTCCCCCAATAACTCGAGTATTTGTCCTCTACTGTAAGTGATTATTCCATTCTGCAATTATCCTGTGGGATGCAAATAGCCTCCTTACTTTTTTACTGAAGGAGATCAAGAGAGGAAGACAGAATACAGAAATGAATACCCTTCTAAATGAAAACGTTTCAGCATGTTTTGGAAAAGTTGCAATGGTCTCATGTTGCAAGCAAATATCATGTTTGTCATACACGTAAGTCTAAGTGCACAGATCTCATTATGCATTAATTGCTTTCAGGGAGATACAACCTCATGCATACACAGAGTAAAGAAAGCACGTTGTGTAGGTGAACCCAAATATCCAGCAGTTTAAGCTAATTAACATGAAATAGAGATCCAAAAGAGTTCTAATACTGAAATCACTCAGAACTAGGGTTTGTAAAAGAGTAGTGGCATCGATAAATAGTATTCCCAGCCCAATAGCAGCAGCTACATCTGACTGTGATGTAGATCACCCCTTGCCAGAGATTACTGCAAGATAAAAGTGTTGACTCCAGAAGGGATCCAACCTTAAGACTAAACATTGGACTGAAGTGTGTGAAATTTGTTACAACACTCTTTGGGTTTTGGTTTCCCCCAGCTCCCACCTCTTCTTTTCCTCCCGACATCAGATTTCTTTCACATTTATGGTCCAATCATGGAGCAACCTACAATGAAAAGTACCCAAAAAAACCATAAAAGAAAAAAGGATCTAGTCCTTTAAAGTGAAGATCAAGGACAGTCAGATTTGCTGTTTTGCCACATTAATTGGTAGATGATGGAATAGCAGTTGTTATTTGAGGTATTATTTAGTTACAGCTTTGGAGTACAACATCAAAATGAGCAAGTTAAATGGGAGTTTTAACAGCTATTTTAACAGCTTCCTTCACTTGAAGAAAGAATAATTAGTTTATAAATAAAGTGTTAATTCAATTAAACAAGAACTTTCAGACACAAAACTGAAATGCCTAAACTCAAAGAGCTTGCAGGACACACTCTGCCTTCTTAAACCTTTTATTAATGAATCCTTGGTCTTGTAAGTGATTGGAAGCAATAGAAATGTTTCAACGAATCTGAAACCCAAATGCTATTTTGATCGTGAGATTTTAATTTTCATTTGATTTCAGAAGTAGGATACGTGCTGAGTCAACAAGAACTTAAAGGTATGCCTAGTACAAAATCAAAGCTTGCAGAAAGAATATATATTTTAAATCCCATATAGAGGATAACAGTATTTCAAATTTTAAAAAGCTGATCCAGCTTTCCATTGCGGCAAGAAAGCACATCATGCATTTTAAATGCCTACTGAAAAACATCATTAAAGACATAAAAACATTCTTAAAATGTTGTAGTCAAATTCTTACCCAGGCCACTAAAAAGAAGACCACAGTTATGGTCTATCATTCTTAAGCCACACTAATGGGATGGCAGTAATTTACAGTATAATCTGGTGTTACATTTAGCTGTACAACACTACTATTTACAGAGTAATGTCAGCAATAAATATTTGGTTAAACCCAGCTCTGTCATCAAGGCAAGCAATTTAAGATTAAAGTGATCTTTCAGAAAGTCCACATACTTCTTTTTGAGTCTATTTTTATCTTCTGGTGACCAAACATCTTTTCCTACAGAGCATTTCTCTACAACTACTGCATTGCAAATAGAAAACCACAGACAATGTCAGAAGCAAAAGGGAAGAGTCAAACCTAATGCACCAAGTCAGTCCACAGTTCCCTTTATACTGAACTTAGTTAACCCTAATTTTACTACTCAACACCAAAGCCTTCTACCCATGACCCTACAGACCCCACAAGCTGCACTACATAGCAGCAGCACGGTAAGCTGAAAGACAGGCCCCATTACACCCTTCAGAAAGAAGCCAAGGAGAAGAACCCAAGATAGAGACAAATACAAGGACCTTGATAGACATAATATCAAGTGAAACCCACAGTTAGCACCCTAGACACCAACAAAGAATTCTCCAGTTTTAAAGATAGATCCTGTACAAGGAAGCCACTGAAGAGCCAAACTACTATGAACAAAAGCACTACTATAGATGAATGGCAGTAGCATATCTCCATTAGAGGGGAAAAAAAACTCATCAAAAATGCAAACACCAGCAAAACACTATTACCTGCTTCAGAGAATATTCAGAGCCAGCCAATCATTTTTCAAACAAAAGCCAAACTGGTCAGACCTTCAAAGCATCTGTACTCAAGCACAGTCACAAAACATCAAGAAAGTTGTGATGTGCAAAGGGTAAGCACATGAAAATCTCCTTTATGAGACCTCATAACCAGTAACTATAATTGAGTTCTCTACTCTTCTTAAGAGTGAGAACAGATCCTGTACCAGCTTTTCTCCATAACTAGGAAAAAAACCCAGCATACAGAAGTGCAAAAGGTAAGAAAGCGAAGAGAATTATCCTCAGTATTTGAGGTTTTGTAGGGTTAAGAGTTTTACATCTCAAATCCATCAATTTCTTCAGATTGTTTCTACTTTCAAACTAAAGAACAGAAAACAGAGAAACCAAACCATAAACTGAACTCTGTAAACTGCCTGGAAAGGCAGAGTTGATGAAATACAGAGTTTGCATAGTGTCCCTAGAACATCAGACACTGCAGCAAGGGAAACAAGCTCTCTTCCCCCCAACAAATCTGTTAAAATAAACAAGTCTGTAATCTTGCTGAGCTGTCCCACACACATTACATGCAAATCTACTGTCTCACACCATACACACAACACACTTTTCTCATCTCAGTAGCCAAACCACACAGTGGTCAGTCATCAGTATTCTTCCAATATGGCCTTGGCTTAGTGTGTAAATCTTTACAGACCCTTTACAGGTACTCAAAGACAGGATAAAGTCTACAGTGGAAACATGCTTCTAGTAACGTTACTTTCACCAAAGAGTTCACATCGCAAATTTCTTAATTAAGAGCTTAAGATTTGGTGAACGTGAAAAATATTTGTGTCATTAACACACTCTTTGCTGTGTAAGATTACAAAACTATTACAAATATTATACAAAACCATATAAGATTACAAAACTTAAACCATGTAAAATTGATCATGTCAACAGCAAAAATATTGGAGAACTTTAAACAGAACATGGGACATGGCCTACTAAATTCTTAACAGTGAATTTTCCAATTAAAAAAAATAAATCACAAATTACCTTTCACTCCAAGTTTTGAAGAGTAGCAGAATGAGGTTAACTATGACAACAGTATCTTCTTCACCTGTAAGAGTTAAATTTTGAGTCAAATTACACCACAAATTAACCCACTGAGTGAATGAGAAGAGCAGCCAAATGAGAGTAAACTGTGCTTAAATTAGAAACATTTTAACAAGAATTCTCTCCCAGCACCTCCACATCATAGATACATCTATCACCATTTTATTTTGCTCCCTATCTTTTTAATCCTTAAGTAGATTAATCTTTTAGAGTCAAAGATGCTCCCCTGCTTGTGTAACTGCTCCCTTTCTTCGAGACAATTACTGTCCACTTTCTCACAGGTAATGCCACAAGTGAACAAAGAATGTTCAAACAGGAATCCAACAAGCACCAACTATCGAAAGCTTTTATTACCCAGTCATACACTTCCTATGTTGTTTATATCTCTAGTCTGACAACTCAAAGAGTTGTTTTGAACAACTCAAAGAGAACATATTTAAATTTTTATTCATCACAACCCCCAATATCTCCTTTAAAAGTCTGTATTTCCCAGGACACATTCCCTTTCTCCATCTATAACCCAAAATGAATTAAATCTATTCCAACATGTGTGCACAAAGGGTATATCCATTTTTTAAAACCTTGCCTAGACCATTCTAATTGGCACCATTACAAATCGAGTGCATCTGCCACAGCTACAGACTGTTGATACAAGCTTTGAGATCCATAACCTCAGAAATGCGGAAGAAAAGGTCATAGTCTAAGCCCAACGAGAATCAAACTCAGCAGAACACTGCAATTTAAGCAAGAGAAAGCTGTTCAGCTTCCCACCATAGAGGTTAACACCAGACAGAAAACAGCACAGCAAGCAGAAATGGAAACTGGCTGTATGGGAGGAGAGTAGCTATCGCTTAAAACCCTTTCAGGCTCCTGTGTAACATGGGATGCCACAAAACAGGTTCTATAAGTGGTTGGTTCTGTAGCTTAGTGGCTAAATCCATCTGCTTAAGTTTGAAACTTAAAAATACCATGGAAAAGGATGCGGCTGTATTTCATAGATAGTTTCTGTGAAAGAAGCACTTTGTCATTCAAGGCTCTTCAGGTCTGGAAGGAAGTTTATGAGAATTTGCTGAGGGCTGTTTTGCAGAACTACTTGCTCCTTGCCTTTCACTCACAACTCTGGAAGCACCCATGCTAGCAGACAGTGAAGCTAAGCCAAGCTAAGCAGTGTCAGTGGAAAGAAAAAAAAAGCTATAAATTACATGGTTTTTAATTAAAAATGGGTCTCAAACAGATTTACAAGAACAAAAAAACATCCCAATTGAACTATTTGCTAGTTGTTACTGTTATCAAAGCAACGTAACCCAAGTTTACTCCCTACTTATTCCTTAGCAGTGATTGATATTAGAAGCTGCTTCTGGAAATCATAAAGATGACAGACTCTCAAAGCAACTCCCTTAATGTCAATCAGCAATCAGTCATACAGCAACCTCCTTCAAGTCCATACACACGCATGCACAACACTATTAACATCAAAAAAGATTAACTTCAACCCAGTGGGATCTTCACCTGAGGAGAAATGCTGCACTAAAAACGTTACCAACGCATTAACAGCTCTTTTGAGAGTATTCAGGCTTTGCAGCACCGAAGATTTACTGACGAACAATGGCAGAGAAAGAACGTTAGACTTGAAAAAAGTAAATTTAGATGCTTTTTATACAATTAACACATCAGAGAGTGTTCACGCGGAGACCTGGTCACAACATCTTGAAAGGTGGGCTATTTTCTAAAAGAGCAAATAAAGAACAGTGGAAGTGTCCAAGGCCAGGCTCAATGGGACTCTGGGCAACCAGGTCTAGAGAAAGGTGTCCCTGCCCATGGCAAGAGGGCTGGACTGGACGGTGTTTAAGCTCCCTTCCAACCCAAACCATTCTATGATTCTGTAGCCATATAATAGGACTCTACTGAGGGACATGCCCAACCTAATTTCTAATGAACAATTTCAGCGCAGGGGCCTATCCAGCTCTCTCCCTCCAGCTGCTCACTTAGAGCCCAACGAAAGGCACAGCCCAAGATGCAAAAAGATGAACTTATCAGAATAGGGGGAATAAAATATCTCTTGGCGCAGTATTGATACAACGGGTGCGATGGACGGACTGGCAGATACGATTTTCGGGGTAAAACACCGCTCGCCCTCGCCTCAAAGCAAGGCGCAGTGGAATCGGGCTGGGACCCCCTATGCAGTCCGGCCCGGGCACCCTGACAGGCGGAGGCGGCTTCGACCCCGCGAGGGAGATTTGAAGCAGCTGAAGCGGCGCCCGAAGCCGCGAAAGGAAGGAGTGGGGCAGCGGGAAACGGTCAGATCCCTCTCCCGGTGTTCCTGGCGCTGAGGCGGGAGAGGATCGCCCCCGGACATGCTTCCTCGGGGCCGCGGCCGCCCTCTGCCGTCCCCGGCTCTGACAGCCCCAACAGAGGGGACCGCAGCGGAGGCGGCGGTTCTGCCCCGAGGACCCGATCGGGCCCGCCCGCCGCGAGCGGAGCTGGGGGAACCGCTGGAGGATGCCCGCGGGACAGCACACCCACACACCCACACACACACACACCCCCCTCCCCTCCGCCCCCGGCAGCGCGGCCAGGACTAGGACTGGGCCGCGCTCTGGGGGCCGCGCCCGGCGCCCCGCTCCCGCAACGCCCCGACGATACCTGCCACCCCACGGCCGCTCCAGCCGCCGCCGCTCCCGCAAGATCCGAAGTTGCTGAACGGCTGCCGTCAGGCCGGCCGCGAGAAACCCCGCCGGCCCCGCCCTCCGGCCAATCCACACCCGCGCCTCGCCCCCGGCTCCTCCTCCCGCACTGCCGATTGGCCGGCGCTCCCGTCAATCATGGGAGCGGGAGCCGCTGCCTATTCCCGGGTGTGGGGGTCCTGTGCGGCCCCACCAGCCGCTGCAGCAGTGCGGGCAGGTGACGGACACCGCGGCGGAGGGTGGTCGGGACCAAAGGAGGAGACGAAGAGGCTCAGGCGGGTGTAAGAGAAGGCTTGTTCATGCTGAGGGCAGCTGAGCAGAGCCGAGGGTTATTCACAGAATAATTTGGGGAGTTACACACCCAAGTGGAAACCCAAGCCCTGAGCGACCAAGACTGAACACGAACCTGGTCTGGTCCCGCTGTGAGCACGAGGTTAGAGACCTCCTTACAACCTTGGAAGGATCTGCTAAAGTTTTGACAGGGATACTCCGCATTCAGTTAAAGGTCTAAAGCCCAGAGTCAGGAGAATGAAGCCAGGCTCTGCTCAGTGGCATCCCATGACAGGACAAGGTTCCACATAAACACGAGAAGGAACTTCTTCACAGTTAAGGTAATGTAGCACTGGAACTACCCAGCAGGGTTCTGGGGTCTCCTTCTCTGGAGATGTTTACAACCCACCTGGACATGTTCCTGTGTGGCTTGATCTAGGTGATCCTGCTCTGGCAGGGGGATTGAACTAGATGAGCTTTTGAGGTCCCTTCCAGTCCCTAATGTTCAGTGATTCTGGAGAAAAGATGGCTCCAGGGGACCTTACTGTAGTCTTCCAGTATCTGAAGGGGACCTACAAAAAGGCTGTGGGAGAACTTTTTACAGAGTCCTTTTTATAGGACAAGATCTATTAGTTTTGAACTGAAAGAGGGTAGATTAAATTAGATCTGACGAAGAAATTCCTCTTTGTGAGGGTGCTGAGGCCCTGGAACTGGTTGCCCAGGGAGGCTGTGGCTGCTCCACCCCTGGAAGTGTTGAAGGCCAAGTTGGATTGGGCTCTGGGCAACGTGGTCTGGTGACAGGTGCCCCTACTCATGGCAGGGAGTTAGAACTAGATCATCCCTTCCAACTCAAACAATTATATGTTTCTCTTTCAGATGCCTCTGAGGATGTTGATTGCTGAAAGACCTAGATATGAAAACCTCATGGAGTGTCTCTGGCTCTTTGGGCTTCATTATCATATTTTTCCCAGCATGTGAAAGATGTGTTGGATTTCTGTCCAGAGGTGATGGTCTAGCCCTCAATTTGTGCCTGTATGGAGAAGAAGAAAAGAAAAAGCTGGCAGAAAAAAAGTGGTACTAACAGGTATAAAAACATTATTTATGCTACCCACAGGCACATCGTTACAAAATGCTGCACGCAGTGTGTGCTACCTGCAGAGCTTCAGTTCTTCGCTTTCATGCATTAAAACCTAAAGCTAACTTCAGACTTCCCACCTCTCCCTCCTATGCACACCAAGCCAGACTGGCTTTAATGCATAGAACATATTTTTTTACTTTGAAGCAGAGCTGTGCAATAAAAGAAGTTCTTTTCTGTGTAATCCTTGTGCCATTTCTAGGAAAATCAGAAGAGGAAGGGAGTGGGAAGAGCAGGATCATGACTGAAGCTAATGAGGATTCTAAAGAAATTGGAAGATATTTTCTTTATCACAAAGTTCTGTGTGATGCCACATTCCTTGAATCTGATTTTGGGAAGGGGCTAACCACTGGGTTTTGCAAGTGCCAGTCTTAAGATGTTGGGATCTTGTTTAGAGGAGCTTACTACTGGAAATTAAGTCATCTGCCAATATACCATAAATACTCTGGGTATTTCATACTGTGCAAGATCAAGAAACAGTCCCTTTAGACCCTGATCAATATAGTTTCTTTAATTTGGGTGCTTCGGATGGCAAAGTAAGCCCTATGAGGGTTTTCAGCTCACAAAGGTTCTGTGAAAGGAAATTAGTGTAAGCACACAGAGAAGCAATGAGTTGGCAATGATGAACAGAGAGCAAGAAGGAGTTGGTATCTGTGCTTAATTCAGTGCTGTTCACCCTGCATCCAGTGAAAAAAGTTAGGGGCCAGTAATTAAAGATGGAATTAAAATGTATGTGCACAAGCAGTTTAATTCTTACTTGCTGTATTGCGCGATGTCATAATCTTCATGGTTTATTTATTATGATGTATAGTTTACATCAAGCTAATGAAGTATTTCCAGGATGTCTTGGTCCACATGCCACAGCAACATTTAAAAAAACTTTAGACTCTTTCAAAGAGAAGATGAGTATCATGTTACAGGAAAACTAGTCATTGTGGTACTTTCTTTGATACAGCACATGATATAATTACCACAATACCAACCACATTAGGATTTTACCTCTAGATATTTTTTTTATATCCAGAACAGATCTTGGAAACTCTATGTGTGATCTTCCCTGCTTCATTCCTCAGGTGTTTTCACATTTCTAAGCATGAAGGAATGACATCAGAATATGTACCAGTTCCTCAAGAAAGTAACACAGCAGCTTCACATCCTTTCCTGAAACCACTACTTTTAAAAGCTTAATTTCCAGGCACAAGGGTAGACATTTCAGCTCTCACAGGCTACCTGATTTCACCCCATCCAAAGTACTCTTCCTTGTAGCCAGCCTTCCCGGAGCAAGTTGAAAAGACACAGTACAAGCATCTGCATCTATCTCACCTTCAACAGAGTTCCTGACATTCGTTGCCAGAACAAAGATGTGTCTCTAGTGAATTTCCCTGGATTAGAAAATTCAGGAAGATTTAAAAAATAATCTGCTTCATATTTGCTTCTTTTGGCTCCTTTGCTTAGAAAGGCTTTCTGCCATCGAGCCCAGTTAGCAGTACTGTGTATCTATGCTGATGTTTCTTCCCATGCTCTTTTAAGGCTGTTTGTTTCTGGGGAAAAAATCTGCTGCCTTATGACAAACTTTGTCTTCCCCTCTGATGAATGACTTTGGAAAAGTTAACAGCCTGTTCACTGGTTTCAAGAGGTCAGGTTTAGAAAAGATAAAATATGATACAATTTTTGGTGCCTGTTTTTCCTTAACTCTTTTATTGTGGGAGATGCATGACCTAAGAAGTAGAAAGATGTCAACAATTCAATATGCAGTCATGAAGCCAAATGAAGTCTATGTCATTCTACTGCAGCATGCCAGGCAGTGATTTTCAGAGCCTGCTAATTGTTAGATGTACTTTTGAGAAACACCATGAATCCAATTTTAAATATGCTCCTCCTCCACCCCTCTCTCTGATTTTCAGAGTTTATTTCTAAATTCTGTGTAGGTGCCACAGTGATGAGAACTGTAACCAATCTGTTGTTGCGCTCAACAAGCAGAATTTCTTGGATGTGCTGATCCAACTAAAAAGCTGTTTAACAGCAACAAAGATTGCAGCAGTACAACTGAGTGTAAACGCAGCAAGTTTTGCACTTCATATTGGAGCTGCTGTCTGTATAGTTCATACATCTGTGGTCAAAAGGGCTGTCTGCTCAGATCTCATGCCAGTTGGTTTCTTGGCTTTACTTGAGATTTCTCTCATATCTCCATTCATAACATTGGTCCTGCAGTCTCTATTTTTATCTGTTACAAAAGAAAATGAGGCACAATTAGCTATTTCCAATTACAGACTATTTGATGTTGAAACAAGGCACAAGGAAAAACACACATGCTGCTTTCTTGTAGGTAAAGATTTACCCATTTTCAAGATTTTGAAGAAAAAAGCTTCAAATTAAAAATACGCCAAGAAATGGCTGAAGTAAAAACCATTGAATTATTCCTAGTACAATAATATCGCTACTGATAAACATGGTATTTACTCACTTTAGTTTTTCAGCATGGTCACTGGTTTTAAATGAGTTAAATACTGAGTAGTCTAGAGACTGGTCCTGAAAAAAGCATTTCTCTATTTCCATAAAGTTTTTTTATAGATGTTAATATGTTTCTAGAAAACTGTGCTCTGGAAAACAAATATATCTCCTATCTTTCGCCCAGATGTCCATCTACTGGCATTCATCAAGGGTCCAAGGCACAAGAAAGTGGGTGAAAATATCTTTCATAATTTATAGAAAATGTGCTGCAGCATAAAAATGTGCTTTGGTAAAAGAAGTTCATTGTATGTGAAATTTTTCTGTGATAAAGCTGGATTACGAATCAAGATGCTTGTCATGGATGGTGTTTTCAGTGTATTGGCATGTGTGCCGGGTAATCTGATTTAGATGCAGAGTCTCGGGGTTACACAACATATTCACATGCATGAAGCCATGTGAAAGGTACCTTTTGGCACTGCAAATGTTGCTACTATATCTGATTGTTGGCCAAGGACTGCCCCTTCCAACTGGGTAATTTTTAGCATGTAATTCTGCTTTGTGTTTGTAGCAGGGGAACAGTGCAGTGGATTCCCTCTGTCCTCACATTCGGACACATCAGATGCAGCTCAAAACAAGAGACGAGTTCTATTGCTGTGGTGTGAAGGCATGAATTTTTCTCACACCCCAGCTGTGGTGCTGACAGCAGGGACAGATGCATCCATCCCACTCTGACAGCTCTGACATGGTGATTATAAGCTGATAAACGTTAACTGTGGGGTTTGGGAATGACAAAGATTCCAATCTTGCAGACACTAGTGGTTAAAGGACTTTTGTCTGCGAGCACACCTTCTGGATCACTAGAATTCTTTCCTGGCTACTGCTATCCTGGCTTCAACATTTTCCTCAAGTTAGGACATGTCACCCCTGTGGAAGATGTTGATTGTCAGTCCATATCATTAAAGAAAAGAATCTTGTTTTTACTGATGGAAGAAAGGATGCAACTTAAAGGGCTTTGTGCCTTTTATAGCAATGTAAGTTGTAGAGTTACAAGTGTTAAAGACCAAACAGGAGATTACAAACAAGTCCAGCAGATGAGCAGTATGTGCTGTAAGGTAAATGTAGTGAAATGAAACTCTTCATTCAACCAGAGATAAGAGGAGGAGAGACAATTGCATGGGAGGTACATACCACACTGGTCATGAAACTGAGACCTGTCAGTGATACCCATCTTCAGATTGCCCATTTGCTTGATTCTGTAGTGTTGTTACATGACAAAATCAATGCCACAACATAAATTCCCCTTGAACAGCAAAAAAGAACTAGTGGTTCCAAGTGAGTGCTGACGTGAAAAGCCTGTGTTTTCTTGATGTTGCTGCCTGGCATCGCTACCAACTGGCTAGTGGAGCGGATAACAAATACTGGCATGGGTAAGAGGCAAGTGTTGCTGAAGACCTAGATTTTGTTTGTAGAGCAAACATCCACACAGACTAAAAGATTCAACCTGGCAAGCCAAGGACCCGAAATCTGTTAGGCCACAAGACATGTAGTTGAGACATTAACATGTGGTAATAAAGTAGAGGACAAAAGTGATTAGGTAAGGAAATCATGTGCTTATTTCACAGCTGCACCATAGCAACCAACACAGATTCCAGAGAGAGAAACTAATTTTAAGAAGAGCAGAGGCTGACTATCTTTTGTAACATAGCAAACCCATGATTGCTGCAGATCTGGGATTTCACTTGTAAAGCTGATAATTCTCAATTGATATACAATCTCTGTTAACATCTCTAACATATTTCTGATTGCAATTTATATACATACAGATGAAAGCTTCTCACTCTGTCTGGAGAGAGCTTGTTTTCATCAAGTCAAAAGCTGGGGTGGAGAAATTTGGCACATAAACACTAGCTACAACTTTTAGGTGTAAGGCCATAAAGAGAAAAGCATTTGGATCAGAGAAAGAACACCTTGTAAAGAGGCCAAACCAGCTGGCTCAGTCATACAGTGTAGAAGAAAGAAGCTGAACAGAAAAGGGAGGACAGGAAGAAAATGTTGTCTGTCTAAAATATCAATGTTAGTGTGGGACAACAGAGAGCTGTGCCAAAGAGAGTAAGGCTCCACCCTAGTCCCATTATCTTCATCAGTAAAATGGGTATTCATGTCACCAGTGCAGTATCTACTGTACATATCCCTAGAATCATACAGCTAAAGAACCTGAGACTGAGTGGTGGGCACTTCACAAAGTTCAAAGAAAACCAAGGCTGATTGTAACTCCATATAAATCACTTAACACCTCACAGGAACAGCCTTGTCAGGATTCTTTAAAGAAGTTCCTGTATCACAAGACAACAGAACACAAACCGATTTGGTAAGTATGCTTTGGAAAAAGCGTATGGCAATGAGACAGAACACAATGAGAGAAGACTACGCTGCATATTGAGTGTTAACTCCACAAAGCTGAATGGGTGTCAACCTTTTTACTCCAACAAAGACAAATCCATCCAAGTATCAGAATACCTGCAAAGGAATAAAGTAATGTTCCTGCTAGAGGTTTGGACAGAAGATTTATTTACACTACCTGTTGATTTCTAAAATATTTTAGTTTTCTAGATCTCATTGACTTTGTTTTCCTGTAAGTTTTCTGATGGCAAAAAGTTAAATGGACTTCACAACACAGGCACAAAATCCAAAGAATAGCCTATGCCCCCTATAAAACCCCGACCATAAACAAACTCCACCATAAAAAACCCCCAAGTAGCAAAGGTACTTATGCAATTATTATTCTCAGAATTTTAGTAAAGAGGAAAAACAAATATTTAAGATACTTGTATCTGTCCCATTCCAAGTGTTTAAATAAGATTCCTGACTTTTTCTGGCTGTTCCTTAAGTATCTGGAAGAAGGAAGATGTATCTTATCAATTATCTCCAGATCATTAGAAAACTGCCCACTGACCCCATCTTGGAGATGGCTATGAAGGAAAACACAAAGAAGTCATGTAGCTGTAACCAGTTAGCAGGAGAATTAATTTTATTTGTACAAACGTGTCACTGGAAGTGTAGCATGTTGCATGTGTTTTATGACACTTCATTGCAACAGATCACTTCCAAGTAACTTGATTTTTTTCCCCGGTACAGTCCCTCTCTTTGTTTACCCACATATTTTCCTACTATTATGTGTGTTTTTGTAAGCACACATTTCCACTATCTCTGAACTTGCTTCCCAGGGTATGGCCCAACCATTAAGGATGAACTAGTCAAGTGATTTAACATACAAGGATTTCAGGTAGGGTGTAACCGGAGGAGGGAATGCAGCCCACCCAAGTCTGAGCCTGTGAATGCCAAGTTGAAGTAAATTTACTAGCAGCCTTTTTCCCTTTAACCCCCCCAACAAAACATATAATCAGAAGGTGAAAAGTTCAGTTATGGAACAAACAGGACCTCTTTAAAAATATTTATTTGGCTGAAGCCAAAGACAAACCATGATGTCATTGGGTGGGAACTTCCCCTCGCAGTACGTGAGCAGACTAGAGCAATGTGATGCAAGATGCAAATAAAATCACAGGGGTGATTTTCATATATTCTGCAGTTTGGTGGTTGTTACAGCTCTGCAGAATTATCTGTGATTTTCTGTGTTAAACCTTCAACTGTTGTTCTTCTGCCCGTCATACATCAGGGCCTACACAATTTTCCATTTCTGGCCACGCCACTCCCGTACACAGACTGAGAGCTAATCTGATTTGCAAAGTTGTCAATCACAACATCGATTAGGGGGTAGATAATGGTGTTAATGCAATCATTAGATGCCAAGCAGCTTTTGCAATGTTTGCTTCGAACAGCTTGTGAGGCCCCATCTGTATCACAACCATGGCTTATTTGGGGAAACCTGGCTATTGACAAGCTACGCTCTAACCAGGTTATAAACTCAGTGCCACAGACTTTTACGTTCATCATTTTTGTCTGTTTTCTGTCTGGTTTGGCCAACAAGAGATTTCTTGCACAGCCAGCTACAAGACAGATTCCTAGAGGAGAGGCCATGCATGCTGCTGTGACAAAATGTGCCAGAAAAAATACATTTTATAGAAAATATTGGTGTTCATGTCCATATCTCCAATTCTCGCTATTCCATTAAACTTGAATGGGATAAGAGAAACAAAAGTAAATTCCTGGCTTCAGACCATCACTAAAAAACAACCTGTCTTGACAGTAGTAGGGCTTGAATTTTATCCTGTATGTTTTACTCTGAAATATGGACAGCACCATGAATCAGCTCTTTTACTTTTGATAGCTTAGAGCAAAATAAGTGGAAGAAGCAAATTAGTCTTATGGGTTTTTTCCTACCATTATCTGGGCATTTGTCCATAACATTACACTTCCACATTGTGTTTTCTTCTCTCATAGAAAGTGTAGGACTTACTTTTACATGTTTTTGTGGTCTGCAATGAACTGCGTTAGTATATATGTCTGAGAGAGATCCAGAAAAAAAACATTCATTTCTTTTACACTTTGCTGGAAAAGGATGATTGGAAGGAATACTTCATTTTTAATCAATTTGAGTTTGCAATTTCACTTACATGATTATAACAAACAGCTTCCCAATTGGCATTGATTTTTAAAGAAATCCATTACCAGTTTTATATTTGCCAAGGTCGATAAACTGAAAACATGCAGACTCATTCTTTGAACCCACAGAGCACTGAGGGGGAAATGTACATCATGAAGAGCTAACCTCTTTAAAATCATCTGTCTCAAGTGTTTGCCTCAAGTTATTTTCTGGCATTAAAACACCAAGCATAGCATGACCTTGCCAAGACATCTGTCATGTGTTGTAACAAAAATAATTAATATCCTGATTTCCAGATAATTTAAAACTTGATTGGCCCAAAGCAAAAAGCTTCATGCTTTTTCTTGTTTTCATTATGGATTATTCATTTTATTTCTTGCAAAGAATAAATTACAGTAAGTGTTAATACTGGGCCCTGTTATTCCATGTCAAATACTGTAATAGACTATGTCTTTATATAATGCTTAATCAAAATGGTTACTGAAATTTTACCATGATACTATGGTTACTATGCATGACATTCAGCAGTGTGTCAGTTTTATAGTACAAGCATCCTTCACTGTTAGAAACTCATGTGGCCAGTGGGAACCAAGGTTATCCTGCATGTTTGCATGAATCGGGCCACGATGTTGTCCTTTGGGAGAGTGGAAATAGCCATTAGGCTTATAACATCAAAGGCTAATAGTCACAAAACATACTTGTTGACATCCTTTAGAGCTAAGCAGAACTGCGCTGCCCCTTGCAGCTCCTTCCACTGCGCTTTGCAGAGGGCAGAGGAGTCTTGAGTGACACATGGCTGACTTCCCCTCGAATGCCCTCCCAGTTTGTAATCCACAAACCCCACTAATCTGCACTGGGGCTTCCCTGCATTATTGCGGATTAGTGACGCTCTGCTGTATCGTATAGCGTGTTTACACACTGTTTACAGTTCCTATGCTGTTTAACTCATGGCAAGCAAGAAACTGTAATCTCACATATTGTCAACCTCCATTAGTAAGGTATATATACAAAAAAGTATTAAAAAAGACGTGTAAATGATGTGATTCATGCTTTACAGTAGAGCTTCACACAGCATTCAACATAAATAGTTTATAGGCAAACAGTTTTTCACAACCTTGCATGGGGAGGTTAAATATCTCTCAGTGCACCCAGCCGCTCCTTCACGCAATAGAAGCCTCTCACAAATCTCTCAGGAGGTAGTGGTGTTCAGGGACTTTGCCTGGATTCCCCTTTACTCCATAACCCTTTTCTAGTGGCTTGGCTTCCAGCCTAGCAGCATTACTTACTCTCTGTCTCTCAAATAAAATCAATAAGCCTCCATCGTACAGCAAGCCTGATGGTCTCAGCCTCCCTGCTCCTGCAGGCTGCAGTCACCCTGGTTTTCTAAGGTCTGCCAGTAGTCTTCTGGCAAGCCCAGCTCTCTTGAAAAATGGTCCTCACTAATTTAAAAGAAGCAATTTACAGGAGCCACTGAGTTCCTTTAATCTCCCCATTTGTTGGCTCTCTTTCCTGCTCTCTCTTAAAGGTTCAATAGCGTGATAAAATTTGGCAGGTACAAGGGGTTGGGAAGGTTCTGGTGCTGGTGAGAAGGTGTATGGAAGAGTAATTTTTGTGACAATGAACTACTCATTACCATTGTGTAGTCTTTAGCTCTAACACTAATTTCACTATGGACAAATGTCATTCAATAATGACAACACTGAACTGTATGCTCTCTGAAAAATGTAATGCTCTAGTATGGAGATGCTGTATCTGTAAGCTAAACCAGTAAAACGTAATTAAGTTATTAACCTTATCAAGGCATTTTTCCCTGTGGACTTGAAGCAGTCTTGGAAAGGCTTCTGCAATTTGCAGTCCTGTTGAATGTTATACAAGGTGCAGCATTTACCAGCATTTCTGAGGAAATTTCTAGGCGAACTGAACTGTACCTTAGCTCTCTATATGTTGTGGCACCTTCTGAGAAACCATATATTTCTTTACTGGAGCAGCAGAAGCACTCTTCACACAACAGGAAAATAACCTCTTCTGATCTAAATGTAAACGGACTATGCGTCTTTGCCATGTTAGCTCAATAATCCAAACTTCCCTCGGGCATTCTGCCTGTGTGTCTGAGTGGCCCACATCTGTTCTTTTCCACCACTTGTTTACATGTTCTTCCTCTCTATGTGCTAGCATCATGTTTGTTTTAAAGAAATTCTTTAATTCTTTATTTATCTTTCACATGCAATTCACAACTGGTTGCTGTAGCAGTAGTTAAGAGCTCTGTTGAATGCTGGTTTTATACAATTTAAACTGCATAAAATACCCAGTGTTACTTTTTTAATATCTTAGTGCATATTGAGAATAACCTCACAAAATCATTCAAGGTTAAAATCAAGCTTTCTGGCTTCAGGCTGACTGGGCAGCACCACGAAATACCACATTGGATGGTAATGTAATTAATGAATCTACAGTGATACACTAGCATATAAACCAAGGGATTTAGGACAGCAGAAAACATCGAATTAAAATTAGCAATTCAATAGTGGCACCCAGGACATTAATATACTCCTACGAAGCACTGTAAGAGCAAAAATGCATGCTGAATTAATAAGATATGTCATTTTTTCAAAATAATCACGTTATCTTTCAATTTCTGATAAACAGCTTGATTTTCAGAAATGCTGAGCAAATATTTTTTCAGTGGCGCTGAAATAATAACACTGAATAGGTAGATTCTGCAAAATCCACCATCATCTCTGCAATGCTGTGCAAACATCAGGACAGCAGAGATGTTCATTTTACCCTAAGGATGGAGTAAAACATCGCTGCTTTTTGAAAACCATGGCTACAACAGTTCAGAGGAGCAGCTTACATTTCAGTTAGCCTTATTTTAAGTTCTCTCTTCACTGTTTAAAATGTTCCACAATTAATAGGTGGGTTGTTTGTTTCTCTGCTGAAATGATAATCAGTGCCACCAGAATAAAGTGCTCAGCATAGGACTTGTTTATGTGTTTACTGTGTTTTCTTTTAATATTTGTGTACTGCTTAGTGCTGTCTTCAGTTCCTTTTTCCAGAGCCTCTAGTTGCCAGCCTGGAGCAGAGCCTGCAGCATGAATTTGTATAAAACCTTTAAGAATAAACTAAAATTCTAATAAACTAAAATTCACAGGTAATTTATTTTCTTAGAAGAGAAATTGCAGTAATAAAGCAATAATGAAGTCAATGGCATTAGGAATGGACACATCTAACATTTCATTCCTATCAAACGCGCCTGAAGATGCATCATTCAGAAAGAAAATCAAATATTTTCGAGCAAACACCAAAAAACTATTCCTGTACATGAACTGATATTGCTGTAGGGGAGAAAGAGTTTCTACTGATTAATCAGCTGGAAGATCGATGTGAAATTAAAAATTAAACCCCAAAAAGTTAATTGAGATAATTATTCTGCTTCTTAAGGCTTTTTTTTCCCTTTGTAAAGTAGCTCAGCAGGGCACATCTCTCTCACATTTGTGATGCCTATAAAGAATCAAAAATCTTTTATTTAGATGCATATAAACACCATTGCATAATGGCATGTTGATCTCTGATCATTGTAAAAGCAATTATTTCCTTTGGACAAAACCCTCTGTTCATTCGCACTGAATGGTATTTATGAGCCTTTTTTCCTGTTTAGATAATTTGTTCAGTGTTGATACATTTACAAACATGCAATTGGTTGGAATAGGATCTGCGGCTTCCCATCAAAAGAGTGATGGCAGTGGCTGTGGGTCTAAATCTCAAAGCACCACTTTGTAGACTTCCTAAGTGATTAGTACAGAGTATTATCACCCTCCACCATCTGGCTATCTAATATGGAAACGATATTAAAGGAATCTGAAGACCCTATACAGGCTGCAACATTTTGGACATACAGCATTTCACAGCAGAAATGTGGAAGCCGCATTTTAACAAGAGCTACGCTTAAACCTAAAAAAATAAATCTTCCTGCTTGCAGAGAAGATGTACGTCTGCCCTCCCGTGTAATTACGAGCAAGTATAGAAAGCTGTACGCATGTATGCTGGGATAATACAGCTTAGCACATATACGTGGCTGCACGTTTAGCATGCTGCAAGTGAAATCTGTTTAAATTAAAGTGTCTCATTCTGGTTTTGATGTCACTACAATTAGTTGATGTGTCGGATGGATTCTGAGCCTTTGATTCATCTGTGCTTTAAAGGTTTTGAAGTTAAACACTTTGGATAAGGCAGAATTGAAGAATCATCAGAAATTTCTGTGGCAAAGCCTTCCAGTCCAATACACAAAAACTCTTGTAGTTCAGTGTACTGTATATCTTTGTGTATAAAAATATCCCTTTATAAGGAAGAACAAAAGATACGCTTCTCCACTCCAGGAACATTACATGGAATAAAGAGCCACTGAAAACCTCCAAAGCACAGAATGCAAGCTTGTGCTGCCAGACAAAAGTGAAAGCCTATCCTGTTTTCTCTCTCCCTGATGTAGTTGCTGTGTCAGATGAGGGCATCAGGGCAGATTCAAAAGTCAGAAAGAGGAAAAGAGAAATGGGGAGAGACAAGCATGAGGAATTCAGTCCTATAAGCACCTAGAGGTTCCCAGTGCAAGCTCCTCTTTTTAATTTATTGTTTGTTTTTCAGGAGAGCAACTAAAGGTAGGAATTAAAAATGAGCTACATGATTCCACTCACTCATAGGTGTTCTGCTTTAGGCTATTGGGAGCCCTGTATCCGGTGAAGAGGAAAGCAGAAAAAAGAGAGGTCTTTTCTCCTGTTCCCTTCGAGCTGTTTAGGAAGTTGTTTCTTTCCTTTTTTTAAATGCTTTTATTTTTACCTCACAATGAAAATCAAACAGTTTGACAGAGCACTGGAACAGGCTGCCCAGGGGAGTTGTGGAGTCTCCTTCCCTGGAGACATTTAAGACCCTCCTGGATGTGTTCCTGTGCGACTTGGTCTAGGTGATCCTGCTGTTGCAGGGGGATTGGACTAGATGATCTTTCGAGGTCCTTTCCAATCCCTAACGATTCTATGATTCTATTTGAATCTCCAGAGAAGCCTGTTCTAGCAGTATTCAAACTGCAGTCACATCAGAAAAGTTCAGTATCCACTAATGAGGAAATGAAAAATGTTTCACTGAGCAGCACAACTCACAGAGCCCTGTTTGGTAAAGATCTGTATCTCAGTTGTGCTGCAGCAATCTCAGGTTCTCCATCTTCGGTGACACCTGCTCTAGCCAAAAGTCCAAAAATGGACTGGCGCTAACCCAGAGAAAGGACAGTAGCAGAGCTGAGCAAACATTTCCCTCCTTAAAGAGTTATTTTCCTTTCACTTCTAGCCAACTGTGGGTTTGTTTTTTTTCACAAGCTTGTAAGATGTTAATTGTTTTTAGGACACTATTCTCTGGCACATATGGCTGAAATTGGCCACTGACTGCAAAAGCTAAAGGGCAATGGCTGACAGCTGGGTCACATATGCCTTAGGAACCCAGGCTATCAAATAATTTCCAATAGGGGTATTTAATATTTATGTCCTCAATACTTTTGACCACAGTTCTCTGATCACTGGTTGTCCATGAAAGACAAGGACTGTAGTAAGTAAAACTCAACAAGCACTGTCCTCTTTTCCAAAACTCTTGGAAGCAAAGCCAGGTCTGGTAGAGTCAAGTTGGTGTGCTCCATTCTACTGCTCCCGATAGGATCAGATCCCTATTGTGCTTTGCATTCACATCACTTGTGCCAACTGCTGTCTGCAGACCCTAGGATAAGGTAGCTCACTAAAATGATCATAACAGAAAAAAACAAACACCCCAAATTACATTTTTTTTAAGATATCATTAATAACACTTTCCCAACATTCTTATTCTCATCTCTCCCACTGGTGCAGAGATAAACGTACATGGCTGCAGTGGGGAACAGAGCTGGGAGATGAGACTTACACTGGCTCTGCTACCAAAGGGAAACTTATTTTGAGTAATCCCTCAAGTATGAAATTCTGTCCTGACTGAAGATAGTACATAGCTTGTCTTTTACTGCAGAGTGGGTAGAATTTCATCTAATGCAGCCACAGCACAAGGGCAAGAATCCAGGCCCCACCAACATCAGTAGTTAAACATCCCATGAATTCAACATCTTGGCACTGTATAAATACCAATGGCTGTGACTCTGGGCTAGGGCAGCACTAAAACCTGTGAAACATTATCCATGAGGAGAATCTCTTCTGCCGTTACAAATTCCAATCATAACTAGGGGAAAATAATTGGAAAAGGACCAAAAGGTAAAATTTACATCCTGATGTTTTCAGAAGTGACTTAGGATACAAAAAAAATTTTATTTTACTGTTCCTACTTTTTCATTCTTAATTGAGGCAAATACTTTACGCAAGCATTTAAATTTTCCTCATGAGATTTTTTTTTTTTTTACAGCTGGCTCAATTAACAATGATTGTGACCCATTTTCTGTAAAGTTAGCATTACCAGTGCAGACATGAAGATCACAAATGTAAGCACTCTGACAGTAGTAAAAATATGATTTTCAGCTACATCAGAAAATGATCAGGTGCTGTCAGGACATACAAGGAGAGAGAAAAAGAACTGTCAGCCTGCATGTGCAGCGTTCTGTCAGTTTCTAATGATCTTCCCTATACTGCTACATAATGTGCAGGACCTGCTCACAAATTCTGGAAAAATTTCTTCAACCTAGGTAAGAAGCACTCAGTAACAAGGCAAATAAAAACCAGCAGCAAACACGTTTTGTTAAGGAATAATGAGGTATGTTTTCCAAAAAACTGATTTAATCTTCTGGTTTATACCCAGGTATTTTACTACAGTCACTAAAACAGAATAAGGAACTCAAATGTATTAGTACTCAGCTTTTACTTATTACTGGGCATGTACAGTCTATGGCTGAAAGCAGGAACACAACAGCAACAGTGAGTTAGATTTTTCTGACTCTACAGGGACAGTACTTTTGGCAGGAATAGCCTTGGTGTTCCAAAAGCTACCATAACATTCAACAAAACCCTACAAAACCAGATTTATATTAAATATAAAGGACTTAATCATTCTTTAGATAATTCTTCTGGTACAGGTTTTCTCGCATACTGGATTTCCACCAACAGCAATGTCATCTCATGTAATCCAACTGGATTCTTTCAGCAGTATAGGATGCAGTGAGTCACTCAGAAATCAACACTAGGAACTATACTTGAAGGAGAGGAAACTTTTCCACAGATAATACTTCCAAAGGTTCAGGAATTGGCAGGAAGACAGGTCTATTGCAACACAGGATTTACTGCCATCCTTATGGGTTCTTTTTCAAGTGATGCACGAGTAACTTAAAAGGAAATGTTAAAATAAAGGTTTACAAAGGGATATCTACGCTTCTGTCTAGGTTTGCACTGATGGCACTTATCACACAAGCAAGAAATCTTGTCCAGTTTTCATTAGGTTTTTGGATTTGAGGTTTGGTTGGTTTTTTTCAGTTATAAAACAGACAAGTTCCATCTGAGCTCGAGAGTCTGGCATATATACGAGGGAGCCATAAGACAAGTGTTAAACAGCTTAGAAGATTGTCTTGGTGCATTACTAGCTCAGCAGTTGTAAGGATTATTGTTGTTGTTGTCGTTTGGCTTTTTTTTTTGCAATATTATAGCAAATAACAGTTTAAAGGAGCACAATAAAGTGGTTTTGCTTGTGCTAACAGCAAAGATTTTCCAAGGAGAAAGAAATATGGATTTGATGTCTGCACGGTTCTACTGTAATTATGTGCATAGATACTAGAGCTGCCTCTGAATGTGTTAACATGTTCTGAAAGCAGAACAAATTCTGAAGTGCAGCATCTTTTTTGGCCTGAGAGGCATGATTTATTCATCTAGATCTACAGCCACAGCAATGCAGCCATGCAGATTCCACGAATCCTGGACAAGTTGCTGAAGTCCAGATTGTGTTTCTTGTGAGCTATGCAGGCATCACTAATAGCTTATGTTAGAAATCCAGTTAGAATCTTTCCAGAAAGAAATCTACCTTCTCATCATGAAACAAACATCATTAAGGCAAGCATCAACCATAAAGACCAAAGTCATTACACTGAAGTTGTTTGCTAAATGACAGAGGCTGTGGAGGGATCTGAAGATAGGTGGCACTGTCGAAGTTGAAATTCTAGGAAAAAATACCTTTCCAAAGACTTTCTAAATTACTGCCTAGAGGAATTATATTGTCAGTACCTTGTCAGATATGCCAGTACTTGAAATATAAGGTGAAGATCTGGCCAAGTATTTCAATAGTGTTATTAGATATATTGACAAAAATCTATCTTAGATAAAAAGCTCAATTCTGTGTAACACATCTTATGACAGATTGAGAGAAAAGCCCTGAGAGGTCTGAGACAAGTGGCATACCTACCTGATAGGAATGGAGGGCAGGAAGCTGCGGCCTCTGATGGCTGAAGGAGAATAGAGAGGGAGAAGGAACTGCCTTTAATGATTGCACATGGGTTAAAAGCAAGACATCCGCAGGCAGACTGAAGACTTACTTTGAAAAGAAGGGAACACATAAGAGGGAGGGAAAACCTGGGAGCAATTCTGATAAAGACAGTAACTTGCACTTTATATTAAAAAGGGTAAGAAGTGAAAGCGTTCACTTCAAGAAGAATGGAAGAATCCTGAGTCAATGTCAAAATAAAAAAAGACAGTACATCAGTGCAAGAAATCTGACAAATTGATTCCAAAGATATTGGATGACCACTGAGAATAATGGGGGAGTCTTGTTTCTGGGATGCAGGTCATTTGAGACTTAGGGTGAAAGAGTTTTTATGTAAGGCATAAACTGAACTGTATAACATACAGTTTTAGCAGAACGTGACTATAAATATAAAAACTGAGCTTGGAGCTGAATGCGTAAGACATGTAACACCTGAAAAAGCAAGTACACATAAACTTATTACCAAAGGTACAAAGGCCCTTCAGGTTGCCAGTTCTCATGGGAAGTCACTGAACTCTAGGTAATCACTCTCACTTGCTCTGAAATGGCCCTAATTATCATTCTAATGACATGCATATGACAAGTCAGCCATAATTAGCGGTACTTCCCATGAGTTTCTGGAGCCTTCCATATTGGCAACATCTGCTGGAGATGCACACACAGATCTGAAAAAGTGAAACTTGGCTGCTACTTTGCCAATTAAGTTTGCTTTTTCCTCTCTTATGTTTTTCCATTTAGGGAACAAGTCCCAGCCATATGACACCACTGCAGGAAAATATGGTTTCTTTCATGGAATGTCCCTCAAGTGAGGGATCCTATCACTGCCTTTCTAAGTGCCCTAAAAGGATAACATGACCTTTTTACTGGGTATTATTTCATCCTTGCTGAAAGCCTCCCTGCAGCTTCACAGAATCACAGAACATTAGCGGCTAGAAGGGACCTTCAAAGATCATCTAGTCCAATCCCCAAGACACAGCAGGATCACTTAGATCAAGACGCACAGGAGCACAACCAGGTGGCATTTAAACATATCCAGAGAAGGAGACTCCGCAGCCCACCCTGGGCAGCCCCTTCCAGTGCTCTGTCACCCTCACTGTGAAGAAGTTCCTTCCTATATTTATGTGGAACCTCCTATTCCCATTGCCCTTTGTCCTATCATTAGATGACACTGAGAAGAGACTGGCTCCATCCCCCTGACATTCACCCTTCACATATTTCTCAACATTAATGAGGTCAACCCTCAGTCTCCTTTTCTCCAAACTAAAGAGACCCAGCTTCCCCAACCTCTCCTCATCAGGGAGATGTTCCACGCTCTTCATCATCTTTGTGGCTCTGCAATGGACTCTCTCCAGCAGTTCTGTGTCCTTCTTGAACTAAGAGGCCCAGAACTGAACACAATACTCCTGATGTGGTCTCACCAGGGCAGAGTAGAGAGGGAGAAGAACCCCTCTCAACCTACTAACCACCCCCTTCCAATCCACTCCAGGATGCTATTGCCCTTCTTGGCTACAAGCACACAGTGCTGGCTCATGGTCATCCTGCTGTCCACTAGGATCCCCAGGTCCCTTTCTCTTACACTGCTCTCCAACAGGTCAGTCCCCAACCTGTACTGGTACCTGGGGTTTTTCTTGCCCAGATGCAAGACTCTACACTTCCCCTTGTTATAGTTTGTGAAATTTCTCCCCACCTAGTTCTCCAGCCTATCCAGGTCCTTCTGAATGGCACCACAGCCTGATGGAGTGTTGGCCACTCCTCCCAGCTTTGTGTCATCAGCAAACTTGCTGATAGTGCACCCTAATCCCTCATCCAAGTCATTAATGAATAGATTGAATAGTACTGGTCCCAGTACCGACCCTTGGGGTCTCCACTAGATAAAGGCCTCCAATTACACCCTGTCCCATTGACCACTACTCTCTGGCTTCTATCCTGCAGCCAGTTCACTATCCACCTCACTACCCTATTGTCCAGACCACACTGCCTCAGTTTGACTGCGAGGATGCTGTGGAAGACTGTATCAAATGCTTTACTGAAGTCAAGATAGAGCTGTGACCTGAGGAAGGCTATTGGAATTGTAGATATGATTGTGCCAAGACTCAGCAGACAGACAGCTACATGTCCTATAGTAATATTTTTTTGCTATTTTCAATTTTCCTATTGTTTGCAGTTTTGAAGCGTATCTGCTCTCCTCAAAATAATGATGATGAAGTTTTCGGGCAAGTCATAAAGAAAGACGGTAGTTGTATCTCAGCGCTACATCACATGGGAATGCTATTTGGTCAAAACTGAATGCCAAGATAAGCTGAATCTGAAATATTTTAAACTGAATATTAATTATGTGTCAAAAAAATTTCATTGGTTCTCTGGCTTCCCACCAAAAGTAGAGTTCCTGATTGGAGAGCATTTTATTCCTGAGCTCCTTCTTTGTACTGTTAGTCCACTTTCACAGCTACATGGGCACATAGTGGAATGCAGAGACAGATTGGTCACCTGACAAAATGATCCAAATCTGGTCCTTTCAATAGGGGTGCTAGAAGCACTGCTCTAACTTGGACTGGAAGTCAGATTTACCAGTGGAATAGTAAACAGTTTTCCTGCTTCAGTTACTGCAGCATGTTTAGTGCTACTGTATGCATGAAAGTGGAGTGAGAGTGGGTCAGCAAAAGCCTGCAGGATTACAGAATCATAGAATTATTAAGGCTGGAAAAGATCCCTAAAATCATCAAGCCCAGCCTGTAATCTAAGATCACCACAACCTAGAACATGGGACTAAGTGCCACGTCCAGTCTGTCCTTAAACATCTCCAGGGATGGGGACTCCATGATCTTCCTGGGCAGTTCATTCCAATGTCCAATCACCCTTTCTGTGAAGTGCTTCCTAACATCCAATCTAAACCTCCCCCCCACACACACACAGCTTCAGGCCCTGCCTTCTCATCCTATTGCTCATCCTGGGAGAAGAGCCCACCCACCACGCATCTAAAACTTCCCCTCAGGTAGTTAGAGTGATAAGGTCCCCCAAGTTTCCTCCTCTCCAGGCTAAACAACTCCAGCTTCCTTAGCCTCTCCTCATCAGACTTTCCCTATAGTCCCTTCCCCAGCCTCACTGCTCCTCTGCACCCACTCCAGCACCTCAATATCTTTCTTAAAGCAAGGAGCCCAGAACTCGAAGTGAGGCCTCACCAGTGCCCAGTACAGGGGGAGAATTACGTCCCTAGTCCTGCTGGCCACACTATTCTTGATACAATCCAGGATGCCATTGGCCTTTCATGCCACCTGGGCACATTGCTGCTCAAGTTCAACTGGTTGTCAACCAGTACTGCCAGGTCCCTCTCTACCAGGCTGCTCTCCAGCACTCATTCCCCAGTCTGTAGCTGTAGGTGGTTACTGTGGCAAGTGTAGGACCCTCCACTTGGCCTTGTTAAACCTCATCCCGTTGGCCTCTGCCCATTGACCCATCCCATCCAGATCTCTCTGCAGCATCTTCCTCCCCTCCAGCCAACTGACACTCCCCTTCAACTTGGTGTCACCTGTGAATTTACTAAGGGTAGACTCAATCCCCTCATTCAGGTCATCAGTGAAGCTGCTGAGTAGAAATGGGCTCAGTACTGATCCCTGGGGGACACCACTAGTCACTGGACACCAACCAGATGCAGCACCATTCACAACCATTCTCCGTGCCTGGTCATCCAGCCAGTTTTTAAGCCTGCGGAGGGTGTACCCATCCAAGCCATGGGCTGCCAGCTTTTCCAGGAGGATGCTGTGGGAGACTGTGTTGAAGGCTTTGCTAAAGTCTAGGTAGACCATACCCACAGCCTTCCCCTCATCTACTTGGTGGGTCACCCAGTTGCAGAATGAGATGAGATCAGATCAGTTAGGCAGGACTTTCCTTTCCTAAACCCATGCTGGTTGTGCCTGATCCCTTGGTTGCCTTGTACATGCCATTTGATGGCACTCAGGATGATCTGCTCTTCAACATTGCCAGGCACTGAGTCAGGTTGACAGGCCTACAGTTTCCTGGATCCTCCTTCCAGCCCTTCTTGGGAATGGGCACCACACTGGCCAACCTCCAGTCATCTGGGACCTCCTTGGTTATGCAGGAGCAGTGATAACTGATGGAGAGCAGCTTAGTCAGCTCTTGTGCCAACTTCTTAAGCACCCTGAGATGAGTAACTGTAAGAGACTGACTATTAAATTCATCACAATGTGCCAAACTGGAGATTAAAATCCCTTTCTCCATGTGTTTAGGTGTTTTTATTTAACTGTGTTTCCTTTTTCATGCTTCGTCACAATACTAGAATGTGGATACCACTCAAGCATTTCACTTAATACAAGTTTAAATAACAACAGTAAATAAGGGACCTTTAAATTGGTTCAGCCTGATACATTAAAAACTTGAGCCTCACAGGGTGGATCAGGAAACTCAATGGGCAGCAAAGACATGGTGAACACCCCTCAAGCAATACAAACAGACCAACCCAGTTACATTGAGGGAGGTCCGTGGCAGAAACTGGCTGCCAGATCACATTGCTCCAGGTGTGAGTGGTGGTTAAAAAAATGTTAGAATTTAGAGCTCTCAGTTATGTTTAGGTCAGTGACCCTTTCCTCTTTCAAACAATAAGTTACTGTTTCCCTGAACAGCTTGTAGGAAAGGTATTTTGAACATCACTGGGTTTGAGACTTTTTTGTTTTATACTTCTGGTTAAATATAAACAGACATCTTAAGAGACTGCTGAGGTGAAAGCAGTGGGGGCAAGTTTTTGCACAGTTAGGTCCAAGCAACACCAGGGGTAAATCAATCTCAAATTTCATGTGCAATATAAAACACCACCGCTTAATTACTTCTTCCTAGGTAGGGTCTGACTTGGCAGAGTCCCAATATCTACACTGTGTGAAGTTTTCTGAGCAGTTGAGCTTTGCAGCACTAGCCTTAGCCATCATCAGGTCCTTCCAAGTGGATGAGGGTTGCAGTATTAATGCTAGAAAAATGCTGCTTTGACACAAGTGTTTCAAGTTAGTGAGTAGATGTTGAATTTAATTGCCTGAGCTGCAAGAGGCTTTGCTGCAGCCTGAAATCTTAGGCTGGAGCACAAAGCTTTTGTCCTAATTTTGAACCTGGTCATCACAAAATTCAAGCTGTAATCCATTTCACTCAGGTTGAGCCTTCTGACTGTGCCTGATGTGCCTGCGCAGGACACAAGCCTAGTTGTTCTGCACATCTCAGTTGACTGCAGAGGGAAAAGAGCATCTCTGGAAGAATTCGTACTTACTGCTTGAGTTACAATTTCTGTCTGAAGAAGCCTCTACCTTTATTGACTGATCAATAGTCTCAGGGGAGCTACATTCCCGTACTAGACTAAACAAACAACTGGCTGAAGCTCTGGTAGCACTGGTCTCAGCTGCTCGTAGGAAGGAAGACAGGAAAGTACCAGAAATGCATGTGGAGATGAGCGATACGCTGAACTTTGGGAATTGTAGAATCATGCAATCGCTTAGGTTGGAAAAGACTTTTAAGATCATCAAGTCCAACCATTAACCTAACTATATCAATCCTACTGCTAAACCATGTCGCTAAGCACCATGATTTTTAAACGCATACAGGACTGTACTATGTGCGGTAGAAGCCTTGATTTGTTTCCTTTTAATGGGATGTTGTGCTCCACAAACATGCGCAGAAAACACTTCTCTGGTTCCACAGATTTCTAACTTTACCAAAAAAGTCCATGGATAAAAGAGAAAATAGGACATAAGGTCACCGGGGTGGTAAGCACATTACATGTTTGTACAGTACCTGGAGTTTGGGAAGGTGAGGAAGCTTGTGGGTGAAGCAGGAGACAAAAGAGCAAGGCTGGAGAGGAGGGGAGAGCAACAAACACAACAGACAAGCAGCTGAGGAACAAGATTTTTCACTTGAGTGAGTAAATACAATTTCCCCCACCCACAGCTGGAATAATATGAATTTTGGATTCAGAACTGCATTCTTTACTTGCTTAAGACTCCCAGTAAAGTGTCTTTTGCTCAAAGAATGCAGGATCTAGTGTCTCAGCTGTATGACTTCCGCATGTGGTTGACAATATTCATTGCATTCAGAATAAAACCAGTTTTTAACCGCAGGCAACACATTCTGTTTAAATAAAACACTTCCCCTGTTTTCCTCTGCACATGATTGTTTTAAATCTGGATTTTGGTTTGAAAATACGAACAACTCTAGGAAGTTGGAGATTCTAAATCAAATTTAGCTTAACTTCTGCAGGTAAAAACTCAAGCAGGTTTAGTGAAGATCCTAAAAGAGAAATGTGCTTTTATTTCAGTGTACAGTACCTCATGTGTTTTCCTATCAAACTGAACAGTGTCTTCACTTTACAGGCTTCTGAGACAAAGGTAAAGAAATTAATAGCTGCTTTTATTCTGCTGGTGAAAAAAACATAGGGAAAACTCTTTTTTTTGTCTATAGAAGGATGATGTAACTCTGCTGCAGAATCAGGATTTACCTGGATGGCTTCTGGTTGATTTTCTCTGCTGTAGAGTGAAAGAAAAATCGTTCTACGAAAGCATAAACTGTCTTCTACCCCTGCTGCTTCAAGTAGTTAAGAGGAAATATTAGAATTAGCCAATGAGGTAATATTTGCAGCAAAAATGGGTGAAGGAACTAGCTCTAATAATTGGGGGGGTTTTAGGGAGCAAGGGCTGTAGGAGTTCAAGCTAGCAATTACATCTTAATAATGCCCAGTTAGTAGAGCACATAATGGACTACAGGTTAGTGCAGATATGCATCCAGTTGCTTTTGACAAAACCCATCTGTCCTAGATGCATTTGTCTTTCTTGTGACCAATAGATCATGAAAATAGTACATTATTCCCTTCTACATTACTCTTCATATTCATGCTAGATGTCAAGCAAATGTAGCTTCTATTAATCTAATACAACTGATAGGATCTTCATGTGCTCTTGCTTTTATACCAGTTACAGTAGACACTGCAACCCATTTGCTTTCTGATCTTTGCATTAAATTACCTCAGGCACTCCTCTACCTCTCAATTTCCATTATCTCTAGTTTTGCAACTCACACTTTTCTTTGCTTCTGTAGCAAATCTCTTCTTACTACCAGATCACGGCCTATTTTTCACTTGTCAGAAAAGAAGCTGATGAATCAGCAGTGGCAGTACTGAAGCCTTGTTTTGTATCAGTTATGTCCTCCTGTCATATCACAATAACCCAAGCTTCCCCTACAGTTTCCCAGCTCTCCCATTACAATACCTTCAACTCCTACATCCCACACAATATCCCAATGTCCCCTTCTAATACCTAGGCCTCTCTGTAACACATCCTGTTCCTGCCCTTTTATTTTCTCAGCTCCCACAGTGAGTCACAGCCCAAACACTAACAGCTCCCCCATATCTCTTGCTTGACTAAGATAAGACATAATATGGATTGATAATATGTACTGTGACCTATCGAGTAACAAGCTGACTGGTGCTCATGGCCAGCCACTGTTTCATGGAAAAACACATGCACAGCATTGTTTCTTCTTTGACTTGTTTGGGAGCTACATGAGTCTTTTTCTCCCAGACCACTCATTTTCAGGAAAGATATAGCAATAACTTACCTTTGGATCCGCTTACTCTCTACTGAATTTGATTGAAGTTACCAGGTAACTTAGGAGGTGGGAAGGTAGGTGAGAGGCATGGGCACTGTGGTTCTGTAAGCAAATGTTTGCAGAGCTGTGTTGGCTTCCTCTTTCTGTTAGCGTCACTCCACTGTCACTATGTGGGGTTTTTTTTGATCAGAGGGACAACTGTAACACTGAGAGGTTAATCAGAAACTCTCTTGAATAAAACCAAGGCCACAGAAAATTGATAAAGTGCTGGCTTTAGCCCAGACATCAGCTTCTGCCAGACAACAGGCCAGTGGCCTCTATAAAAACCTGTGTGGTATTTGGGTGAGCAGGAAAATCAAGCTTGTTACTTCAGTTTTCTAGTCCTCAGCTGAACATCTCTCTTCAACACTACCTTCATGACTAGTAGTACAAGTTATGTTAACTGTTACCAGCTCCAGCTAAGATGCTTTTCTCATTTCCACTCACCATGGTGACGGCTTATTCAGACAGGTCAGGAACTCCAAAAATAATCTACATTTTAGTGCTAGTGTTGGATAAAACTTTAGCTTCACTATGAGTGCATTAAGATAACTATGAAATCTAAAGTATTAAAGCTCCAGATCTACCGACTTTTAAAGACAACCAGGGATGGTGATTCAACCCTCTCCCTGGGCAGCCTATTCCAAGACCTGACGACCCTTTCCATAAACAAGTTGTTCCTCACGTCCAACCTAAACTTCCCCTGCTGCAACTTCAGGCCTCTTGTCCTATCACTTGTTCCTTGTGAGAACCACCTTTCTCCAACCTCCTTTCACATAGTTGCAGACACCTTGTTAGTTGTGAGAAGATAATAATTTAGTGCAACATGCTGCTAGAACAGGATCTCCTTATCAACCACGGCCATTTCTTCCACCCCACTGTCTGTAAAACAAAAGCTATACAGGACACACGGTTTTAAGAGCCGTTAAAGCACAAGAGAAAGTAAAAGGAGGTGACAGACCGTCATGCCCCAGCAAGAAGCAGGCTGGGAGTTGTAGTCCTCGATCCCTTTTCCCGCTTTCCCCCGGCGATGCAGCGGCTGCTGCGGCGGCTTCTCCCGCTGCGGAGGTTCATGGCCAGCAGGACAGCGGAGCTCGGTGAGAAGGTGGCGGAGGGGCAAGGAGTGGCGAGGCCCGCAGTCGCCTTCGGGGCGGGAAGCGTCCCGTAGCTGGCGTGGAAGGCGACCGTGGGGCCTCGCTAAGGCCTCTGCGCAGACCGGGAGCCTTCTAAGCTTGTGAGGGTCTGTCTTGCCCGGGGCTGTGAGGGGCGGGGGGTTGGTTTCTCGGTGTTTGTGGATCAGCAGCGATAGTGTGGAGTGTGTGAGCTCGAATGGAAATGAGAATAATTTTCATGTTGCTTGGTTGTGTGTAATCCTTCAGTATCTGAAGGGGGAGCAAGGAACAAGTGTAAATGTTTTGAGTTTAATAGATAAAAAGGGGTAAAGTTAGAGATGAAGTTAGGACAAAGGGATAAAGATAAGGTTACAATTAGGTATAAAGTTAGCATAAACTTAGGTTTCTGACCACAACTCCAACTACATTAGACTGGCATGAGTTCACATTTAATCACTTTACTCTTTTCATTTACCTTCCCTGGTATCAAGTGCTATATGCAAGAAACATGTATTCATTCCCTCCACATGCTCACGTTTACTTAGAGCTAAACAAAACCCTAAGTTACTAACTGAGAAGGCTGAACCTTTTTGCTGTGCTACATATTTTTGCTGGTGTGTTGATGAAGAAGAGCAGTATTCTTAAAGGCTTTATATGCCAATATTACTTTGCTGATAGTTAGAGAAATGTGTGTTTGGTGGATTGCTTGAGTATAAAGAGCTCTTAGCTCTTTATATGAAAAACTAAGACCCAGTGTGGTATTTTAAATGTATTGCAGATGGGCTGGAAAATGAACAGCAAAAGAAAATCTTTGAAGAGAGTAAAGACTGGGTGCAACAGGAACAAGAACCATGTCCTGCTGATTCGGTAGAAACTCTGATGGCAGAAATGCCATTTGTCAGCACCGATATTGAAGAGGAATTTGTTAGTAAGTATATTAAACAGAAATGGAGTGGAAACATCAGCACATCATTCATTGGGTTCTCTACCTGTTGATGTATCCCGGTGGGCTGTGCACATGGGATGACAGGGTCTCCCTTTGAACAGGATCCAGTCCGGAGTCTCTATTGTTAGTATCTGCAAATACTTGAAGAAGGTTCTCCTGCCATAGTGAGGCCAATACCATGTCCAGTTCTGGGCTCCCCAGTTCAAGAGAGAGAAGGAACTAGGGAAGAGAGTCCAGCAGTGGCTACAAAGATTCTGAGGGGGCTGGAACCTCACTAGGCTGAGGTTATTTAACCTGGAGGCTAAATAACAGGCTGGGAGGGGATCTGATCAATGCTGATCAATAAACAAAGGGTGGGCAACAAGTGGATGGGGCCAGTGTCTCTTCAGCAGTGCTCAGTGACAGGACAAGGGGAAACCAGGTACTAACTGGAACACGTGGAGAAACTTCTTTACTCTCATGGTGGTAGAGCCCTGGAACAGGCCACCCAGAGAAGCTGTGGAGTCTCTTCTGGATTGGTTCCAAACCTGCCTGAACTCTGTCCTGGGCAACCTGCGCTGGATGGATTAGATGATCTTTAGAGGTCCCTTCTAACCCTAACCATCCTGTGATTCTGTGAAACACAATGGTTTGGAAGCTGTGTGTCTGTTAGCAGCCTATAAACCCTGCTGTTGGTTTCCAAGTGTGGTTACTAGACCTTGACATCACGTTGGAGTAGGATCCCAGTCAGACTGTTCAGAGCATGGGCATCAGCTAACTGGGAAGACATGTTCCAGTCAGTTGACTGAAGTCCAGCTGCTATTGGTGTGATATTCAGTGTATTTTTGTTTTTATTTGTATGCTGAAAGTAGCTTTTTTTTTCTTTTCAGTGCATACAACCTCTGAAATAAGTATAAAAAAGAAAAGAAAGCGGACGACCTGCAAAGAAACTGAGGAAGGCAGTGAAATAAAGAAGAAAAAGAAAAAACAATACCAGCCAAATTACTTCATTTCTCTTCCAATTACCAATCCAAAGGTGAAATTCTTTACTATTTGGTATAACCAGAATTACATCAGCAGCTGTGTGTTCATAGGAAGAACAGTGCATGATCTTGAGCAACATTGTTTTCTTCAGGCTTTTTAAAGGAACATTGGCAGCCTACGCAACCAGTAACTTTAGCTGGTGTTTTTCCAGTGTCTTTCCAGAGACCTGTCTGCACAGCCTAACACACAAGTTTAGTGATGTGGGCAGCCTTACATTGGGATTGCAGGAGTGTAAAACTGGATGTTCTCAATCTTCTCCTTGAATTTATCACACTTATGGAAGCAAATTCGTATGTGTTGGTGATTTAGTCATGACTCCATTCACACCCACTTTGTGTTTACTCAGGAGAAGTGCTGCTGTCAAAGGATAAAGCTTTCTTTTGCTGTTTTTACATTAATGTTTGACTGCAGTTTGCATTCTTTCTTGTTCACTTGCATGATGGGGTACAACAACTGTAATGGCTCACTGTTTCCATATCTGTCTTCCCAGATTACTGCCAAGATTCAGGCTGTCCAAGATGCAATAATACAGAAGGATCAACGACTTTCCAAAGCGATGGTTCACTCTGGCTCGTTGCATGTCACCATGTTAGTGATGCATTTGTCCAACAAAGAAGAAATTGGCGTGTAGGTATTTGAATTTAAATTAAGCAAATGATTTTTGCTGAAGATGTTCGTAGAAAGACTAGAAGGGGTAACTGATGCTTATTTTTTTGAAAAATTTAAATCAGTAGGGTTACCGAACGTTTAATGCTACTTTTAATATTAGTAATGTTTGTAACTTATGATGTGTTGTGAGCACTGTCCAAAGCATGGAGGGGTTTTCCCCTTGCATTTTTCTTGCTTTGTGCTGAACTTGAAATAGAGGACACTGGACAGGAGAATTTGCAGAGTATCATGGCTTAGCAAATCATAAAATCATTAATGTTGGAAAGGACCTCTAAGATAGTCAAGTCCAACCTCATAACAAATACTCAAAATGGAATGGATTAAAAATAAATATAATAAATAAATAAATAAATACATAAATTAAAAAAATTATTTTACTCAACCGTAAAAGAGAGGTGGCTATTAGGCCTTATTAAAACATATAATTTTTCTGTTGTTGCAGTAATATAGCAGGTTTTTTTACAATACAACAGGCAAAAAAGTTGTGAAAAGGTGTATATGTTATACAATGACATCATATGTCAATGCAACCACTTGCCTTATAAAAATACAGTTCTTAGATGTTTTTTACTATTCGTCACTTGCTGCATTGCTGACACACTTACTTTACGTACAAGTTTAATGGTTAATATGAAGATGTTCAGACTTAAGTCTGTCTGTACAATTATTAACTTAATGAACATTCAGAATAATAATTTGTGGGCCTAGCTGTGATTTTGACTTGAAATGAAAACATGCCATGTGATTTATAGTCCTCTTTTACACTTACTTCATGCAATGTGTGTACTGAATTACCTAGCTGAAATAGTAAGTGCAGTGAGTCATTGCTTTGGCTACAGTAATACAAAAATAACATGTTTAATAAGTATGAGTTGAATATTTTTCTTCCCCTAAAAGGTTTTGCTGTTAAAATGCAGGTGGCTCATAAGAAAGCAAGAATACAAGACAGAATGTAGGAACCCTTTATTAATCAAGTTCCTAATAACTAGAAGTATTTTGACATTTAAAAACCTTTACCATACCTCAAAAGAGTGAGGTGTCAGTAGTTCTTAATCAGTTGCCCTGCTTGTTTTTCACCCTTGTTTGGTTGAATGCTACAGCCTTGAGGCCTCTACAGCCTTGTCTCCAACAGTGTGATCTAAAGGGCAAGAAACAGCCAGGAACAGAAAATAGAGAGGAAAGTAAAGGATACTAGATTTGGTGTGGACTCCTTTTGCTCTCCTGCCTTTTGTCTCCAGAGTAGGCACACCAGCTTCTTCTTGCCACTGTAGTGGCACTTGGAAGTCGGTGAGAACAAGAACTGACTGTCAGTCGTGTATGTGCAATATTTTTTTAAAAATGATTTGAAGTATTAACTTTTAAAAATGAGAATGTGAGAGGATATCTCAAAGGCAATTATTCCTTATTAGTATCTTTTAGAGTCCTAAACTCTATATCAGGTCAATATTATCAAATTCAGTATCTTGAGCTCCTTCTTAGCTGCTCAAGCGTGAACTTAGGGAGTTCTTTTCTGCCTCTCCCAGCAGAACTCCACAGTCCAGGCACCCAAGAGCTGTCCTCTAGTCAGCAGTAGCTTCATATCTATCTATCTCAGCTCTCCTCAGGTACTGAAAATTGCATTTTCTGTTATATAAGATACTTACTATTTTCATAACTGACATTGACTCTTGTCACTTTTGGGAGAAACTGAGGAGTAAAGAGTTGAATTTTCCTTTCTTTGCTTCACCAAAGGAACCTGTGAATAACATTATGTGAGAGCAGTCCCTCAAAATGCACCTGGTCAACTGGGCATCTGAGATCTTAGGTCTGGATCCATTAAGTTACTTAGATATCTACCTGTTTTCGACTGTGCTTGCACAATAGCGCCTCTGTCCATACGGAGATTAAATATGTTGAGCGCCTTTTGAAGTCAAAACGCGTGATGAGAATGTGCTAAACATAACATTCAGTTCAGCACAAAGCCCTTTGTATGGTATTTTCCTGAAAATGTAAGCTCTATATTCTAGGCCACTCTTTCTAAGGGGATCCAAACCTCAGCTCCCATATGTTTCCTAACGGACTGACTGTGATCAAGCCTTCCTGAACGTGCTTTAAAGTGCTTTAATATTTTCATGACAACAATATAGCAAAACCCAGGCACTGGGTATGTATTCAAGTAGGACAGGTTGCTAAATTCTACTATTTTCTTTGCTTACTTTCTCCACTTTGGAGGAAAATGCTTGTAAACTTTTTGTTATCCCCATGGGCTAGTTGCACTGACTGTAACTACTGTTTGGCATCGTAAATACTATTTGGTATGGAAGAACAAGAAAGTGCCACAGTTGTGTTTTTGGCTGTTGGCTTAAGTGGAAGTGTTTGTGCTTTACTCTTATAAAGTCTACAGATAGATAGTCAAGGAAGGGAGCCAGAAGAGCTGTGTGGTTAAACAGGGAGCTGCTGGGGAAACTCAAGAGGAAGAAGAAAGTCTATAGGTCATGGAAGGAAGGGATGGCTACTTGAGATGATTGTAAGGCTCTAGCCAGAGGATGTATGGACACAACTAGGAAAGCCAAGGTCTATCGAATTCAACTTTGCAAGAGAGGTCAAGGGCAGCAGCAGGGGCTTCTTCAAATACATTGCAGGTAAAGCTAAACCTAGAGGTAATGCAGGCCCCCTGCTGAATGAGGAGGGTGCTCTGAAGACAGAGGATACAGGAAAAGCAGAGATACTGAACACATAACCCGCCTGGATATGTTTCTGTGCAACTTAATCATAGAATCATTAGAGATTGGAAGGGACCTCAAAAGATCATCCAGTCCAATCCCCCTGCTACAGCAGGATCACCTAGACCAAGTCATACAGTCAGTCTGGGTTAGAAGGGACCACAGGATCATCCAGTTCCAACTACCCTACCAAGGGCAGGGACACCCCACCCTAGATCAGCCTGGCCAGAGCTTCATCCAGCCTGGCCTTAAACACCTCTAAGGATGGGGCCTCCACCNCCCATCTAGTGGTCCGTCCATCAAAGCTATGTTCCATCAGCTTGGAGACCAGAATGTGATGCGGGAAAGTGTCAAAGGCTTTGCTCAGGTCCAGGTAAATGACATCCTGGTGATACTGCTCTGGCAGGGGCATTGGACTAGATGATGTTTTGAGGTCCCTTCCAATCACTAATGTTCCGGGATTCTGTGAAAGGGATTGCTAAATGTAAAGTTTCAGAGTACAAAATTAAAGAATACGGTCATGTGAGATGACAACTGTTTTAAAAAATATTTTGGCGTTTACAAGATTATATAGAAAAGAAAAAGTAGAAGTAAATCTTCAGTGACACAGTGCTCAACTGAAACCCCACTGCGTTGGTTGTACTGACCTTTTGTAGACCTTATCAGGTAGAGCTGAGCTGGTCTGTGAGTTCTGCAGCACACCCTGCAATATGGAAATCTTTGTTCAGCTGGGAAACAGAGCTTTCCGTGGCGCTCTCGGTCTCAGAGTACTTACTGGGTCTCAGCTGCAAGCAGTCCAGAGACGGGTTTTAGATATGTACCTGAGTTACCACTTGAGAGCCCACTGCAACCTTTGAGACTGCTTGGAGAAAACAACTTTGCCAAGGCACAAGAGATGGCATTGTTGTTTAAAGGAGTTTTATAGGAACTGAAGTACTTCTAAGCTGTAGATTAAAGCCCTATAAAAATAATCACAGGAAGATTTTTACTAATAAAGGATATTTTGACATGTAATCAACCTTAATGTCTGTCTTAACCTGGCTTAGGTTTAATTTAAAGATGTTGGTGTCATCAAGAATTTCCATGGTGTTAAACACAATGGAAATGTGTGTGGAGATGTTTTTAACTGTAGAGGCTTAATGAATATATTTTAGCCTACTTGAGGAATCCTGGTGATGGCTTTCATCCAGGTAGGACAGAAAAAGCAAAAGAACCTCTCTTGAGGATTTTTAATCCGTCGCTGCCATCTAGTGTCTGCAAAGCCAGCGTGGGTTTAGTGAAGAGCTTTAATTGGGTTTTGTTGACTAGAATGAAAACCTGCAAGCATGAGGGAGATCTTTTAGGAGAGACTACGAATGTTTGTACAGGTTTTGGTTAGTATGCTGATACTTTCAAGCACAGCTCAATCCAAGTATTTCATGTAATCCTACATATGCTTAGTGTGGCTAATTAAAGTGATTATTTAAAGATGATTAGGCATGCTCCTATGCTTTAAAGTAAGCAGCAGTTTGGATAGAGCTTCTTTTAATGACAGTTCTTAATGAGCTAATAGTCTTTTCCTTATAATTCATAATTTTATTTATATATATAATGTCACTAAGCTGTGTTTATAATATGAAGGACCACTGTAGCAAACTGAAATGAAGCTGAATCTTAACAGTCTTCAGTGGAGCAATCAGGAGATGAAAAAAGTTAATTAATTTAAGAGTGGAAGACTAAAAGCTTCAGAGTAAGTGTCTTACTTAAATGGGATACACAGAGCAAGAGACACTGTCATCGTGATGTCTAGTTGCCTTGGGGACTGAGATAAAGTCTTTTGAGGGATTACACGTGCTGCTAGCTCTGCCTTATTATTTCTGTGGGTTTGCAGCAGGGTATGTGAACCAATGTACTTATCAGAGTGGTAACAGTAATGCTGACTGCATTGGTAGGAAGTGTTGAAAAATTCCCTGAGTAGATAATAAATTAATATAAAACTGTGTGAGATTTTTTTCATATAGTGATGAATAGCAATGTAAAAAGTATTAACATATCAGACTTTCACATCAATGTTTTCTTGCCTTTTGACAGAGCAGTTGGTGCTCTTTTGGACAGCAAGGATTTTGTAGAAAATGTCCTGAAGGGAAAAACCGTGGATTTGTCTTTTCAAGGAATTGATCACTTCAAAAATGAAGTTGGATTTGTGAAGTTGGCAGAAAATGATCATACAACTATACTTAAGGAAATAGCAGGTACAACTGGTCATTCTAATTTACATGTTTTAAATACTTTGAAATATGAGACTGGAGCACAAAGATAAATTCAATCAACTTTAATGTACCTTTAACAACTGCAAAGGCTACATAGTGGATTTCTGGGCATAGGTCAAAGAGATATTAATAAATTACAGACAGTACTGTTCTCTCATTGCTTTTTATTTTGTATATGTAAAAAATACCGTGCAGGTTTGTTGATGGATATAAAAATTTTGTTCCACCTTGTTTTAACCCAAGTATTGTCTGCCAGTTCTCAGCTGGTATTTCTACCTCTTTTAGTTTGTATATTCATGTGTACTGTATGGAAGAACTTTATCTGTGAAGCACCTTGGACAAGAGGAAATGGCCTCAAGTTGCACCAGGGGAAGTTTAGGTTGGACATGAGGAAAAACTTGTTCATGGAAAGGGTCATCAGGCTTTGGAACATGCTGCCCAGGCAGGGGGTTGAATTGCCATCCCTGGACAAGTTTCAAAGTCATGTAGATCTGGAGCTGGGTTAGTGGACTAGATGATCGTAAAGGTCTTTTCTAATCTAAACATTTCTGTGATTCTGTGAACTTACCTGACTGACACAATGACATAGTTCTCTTTTGTGTTCCTGCTATGTAGAACTCTGAAGGATGGTGACAAAAATTCTTTCCTCTTCCGTAGACGGGGAAGTCTGTTACCTGTATGTTACACACACCACTCTTAAATCTTGGTGAATTTACTGTAATTTAGGCTTCCAGCTGTGTAAGTGCATACACACACAAGCATATATGTATAGGTGTATGTATACATGTACTTTATACATAGACGCCCATTATTTTTATCAAGTAAAATCTGGCCTTTCTCTGCATCCCTGGAGAATAAGGGGAATTCAGAGGAAGGACATGACTCATCTGTCAAAGTAATAAAGTTGAATTTCTATGCTGCTTTAGTCTGAAATTATTTTTGGAGCAGTGGTGGGACCAGTCTGTGGCCTGTTCAGTGTTAACTGCCTTCGAGGATGTTACTGAAAGATGTGGCAAGTGCATGGTAATGTGTTTGTGCACCCACATGTTCACTTCAATAGCAAAACTCTCAGGCCTATCTTAATACTGGAGACAGGGCAGTTGCTTTTTCTAGTCAGATAAATACATCCAAAGATACAGTTGAAGTCATTAGGACTTAAACTAAAAGTATAAATATCAGCTGAGAAGGAGCAGTCAGTATCTAGAACAAAACAAGGTAGAGTGGCTTTTTAAATCTTTCTATGATTTTATAATTAAACTATGTTGTTTATGGATATTACATACAAATCCTCAGAGAACAGTACTGCCTGTAATTCACTGGTGTCCTTTAAAACTATCCTGGCAATTCCAGCTATTCCTTGGAAAGAATCAGAGACTTTTTCAGTATTGATGAATTATCTTTTGTGTTCAGAGGAATGTGAGGTCACACCATTTTCAATAGTGCAATAACCCATATAGGATATTTTGCAGAGCAGCAAATGCTGCTGTTATGCTACATTTCAGTCCAGTTGAGAGCAAAACTGGAAGAAGTTTTTCTCTAGCACTTTCTCTAGCAGTTCATTTCTGAAGTGCCTTTAGAACATGTTAAGTATTTTTAACTTAGGTTTTAAAGAAGGAATGAATAGAAGACTGAAAGCTTTTCCACTTACTGCATTGCTTGTTCTGTTATTGGGTAATGCTTTAGCATTTAAAGCAGCAGTTGATAGGGGAGTATTTCTAATATTCAGTACAGCAGAAATGAAAGGATTCTTACAGTCCCAGAGAAGCTCCACTTGTCAAATAAGCCCGTAATTATTTCAAAGATTAAAGCTAGCAAGTATTGGGACAATATGTTTCCTCATCCTCTTCTTTGAGTTTGTTTTTAAATTTCCTTTCATGGTGTCAGAGGACTATTCTGTAAGCAGTGAAATATTTTATAAGCTGTGGTCCCTTCCAGTACCTCTTGTGCAAGCAGATGAATGACTTGTGTTAGAGACAGTAACTTCTGATGTTGAGAAGTTTGTGAACTCATAAATGATTGAAGTTGCTAGACATTGTGAGACAAGTGTCTTCACCATGGGAAACAACGATGCTTGTTACGAGTTGTTTTCTATGCTCAGAATGAGATGGGTAAAGATGAGATCAGATCCTGACCTTTGGTTGCAGTGTGACAGGCCTTCCTAGTAGACAACACTAGGACAGTCAAACAAAGCAAACAATCAGACCTATATTTTCATTGTTAAGTAACCACTGATACTCACTGGTGAGCATTCTTTACTTAATACACTAAATAGTTTCTGTGTAAGTCTTCAGTAGGTTAGATTGCAAAGAATTTAATATACATAACTGGGTAAAAGTTGTATATCCTTCAGGGCAGTGCAGTCTGGAATATGAAATACCGTTTAAAAAAGCGATCTTCAGAGGCAAACAAGTATTGTTAGGGCTCTCCCTGCTTCCCCAAGCATACCGCATCTATAATTTCTTTAACATATGAGGTCACTCACTGAGCTAATTGCAACACAGTTTAATTTGCATGCAGGTTTCACAAAACATTAGCAAACTAAAGGCCAAACATCCTACTGCATTTCAGGGACAATAGGGTGTAGGACTTTCTGGGCTGCATTTGACACAGCGCATAGACCTTCTAACGTAAATAATTATATTCGCATAAATGTGCCGATTTATTTTCTATAATACATTTTCTATACTAAATCAGAACAGGCCATGTGTTACAATTATAATGGTAAGTGCATTGGAAAGTTTTAGTGAAAGGTCTTCCTGCCCACTGCAGGGGAGTTGGGACTAGATGATCTCCAAGGTCCCCTCCAGCCTAAACTATTCTATGTCTACTAATACCAACGTAAACGGAAATTTGCCAGAGACAAAAGTTGAGGAGGAGCGCCACTAATAGAGATCCTGTGTTGTGATTTGCCAGTGCTTTCCCAACAATCCTATAATGCTTTGTTAGTACAGATGTTTGAGTATTTTAATCACTCTTTGTTCAAGTCTTTTTAGAAAACCTTAGCTACAAGTGACATACACATTTTGAGTGGTTTCTTCACTAGGGCATCTAGTGATAGGATAAGGGGGATGGTTTCAAACTAAAAGATGGGAGATTTAGATTCAGTCTGAGGAAGAAATTCCTCACTATGAGGGTGCCGAGGCACTAGAACAGGTTGGCCATGGAGGTTGTGGATGGATGTGGAAGCATTCAAGGTCAGACTGGACTAGGCTGTGGGCAGCCTGGTGTGGTGAGAAGTGTCCCTGCTTTTGGTTCTTTGTTGTTAAGAAAAGTTGAATTGTTGGGTTAATTATTTTGATGCAGTTATGACAACACTAGATAGATATGTAGTCCACCTAACCATTCATTTCCTTTAACTTTAGGTTTCTGTAAGTGACATTTAGTCTAATCTCATTAAATTGATTTTTCTAACAATCCATATTAGAGAGAAGGAAATGGAAAGGGAGTCACACCACTCATTTTTTTCTCAAGGTATTTTACAGCTTTCCTCAAGCATACGATGGCATCGCCCCTCTACCAAAGAATTTTTCATGTGCTGGGGATTTGTGCAGGCACATGGTGAATTCAGCTGTGGTTAAATGAATGTTTTTACCTTTACCTAGCTCCTCTGGAACCTCTTCAGTTTGCCAGTGCAGTTTCCTGCGTAGCTACATGACTGCCAGCCCAGCAGTAGGCATGGAGCCACTGTAGAGAAGCAAAATGATTTGGCAAGGCTGCTGGTTTATGGTGCATATTATGAACCCACACACACAGAATCTCTTTGAGGGTGAGTTGCACTGCCTTGTCTTCAGAGAGCCTACAGAAATAGTTCAGTTAATTTAGTTCACTTTATTTCTAGATGGCTGAAGCTAAGGTGAATGAAGTTTGCCTCTTGACAGTTACTCTTAAGTCATTTCACATGAAATAAAAGTAGAGAACTCAGAACTCCTGTAATTTTCCATTAAAACAAGCTGCCAGTCCAAGTTCATAACAGCTGCACTGAAACTGTACTGCTGTGACTGCTGTGACATGTTAGGTTTTTTTTCCTAGTCCACGTGCTATTACTTTCAATTCTTACTAATGTCTCTAGCAGAACTTTGCTGGGCTGTGTAGACACTTGGCTTATCCACAGCAAAAGCATTCTCTGAAGTTGGAGGTGTAAGTGCTCTTCTGTCTCACAGATAGAATTACCTGTTGGCAAATACATGTATAGGCTGTATTACATGGTGAATACAACCACCAGAAAATTGCCTCAGCAGTTCTTCTGTTATTCCATTAGAAGACACGCCTGCTGGTAGTGCTTATGTAGGCAAAGGGCTAATTCCGATAGACTAAAATGTTGTTCATGCCTTTTGATACTACAAAGTTTTCTGGATGTAACATCTTCCAAGACTGCCAGACCTCTGAGCTCACCTTCTTTGTGTGCCACAAGACAAGTAGAAGAGGCTAAATTAAATTAGGTAAGACTGATAGGCTGGGACAGGGGCCTGGCTTTAGAGCAGGACGTGTTTGTTGGGCAAGGAGAAGGTAACTCTTGTGGGAGGATTTTGACGTTTACAGACCAGGAAATCTATAATTTGCTGTCCTGTAGTCAGATGGGACTGAAGGCAAAGTTTTAACTACATGCAAGGAATTTACGCAATTAGGAGGGAGATGGAAACATGTTCAGTTTGTCTTAGTATTTTGCGTTTACACTTTGATGTTTATTATGGGTTGTATTCTCACTGTAGTTGTGTAGGAAAAATATATAAACCAAACTAATCATGTATATGCCTGGCTCTGAGTCTGCCATTTAATTTCTTCTTGATTGCTTATTATGAGATGTTTTTGTTAGCATCCCTGTTATCTGCTTAAAGGCCACTGAGCAGAACATTTAATCTTTATTGAAACTGGATATGCTGTTCCCTATGTTCATTGCCTTAATTCCTCTAAAATAACCTGTTAGTGATCTGCACATTTATTCTTTAATGCTAAAAAAGACAGTGTAAAGCTTTTGTCACAGCCATAGGACAGCAGAGCCAAAAGCTTCCTTTCTTCCTTTTGGCACAGTGTAAAGCTGACTATCTGCAGAGAAATGGGGAGGAAAAAAATAGCCTCTTCCTTTTCCTTTCTTTTCTTATATCCTGGAGATAAAAATCACCAGCATATGAGGTAATGACTAACCCTCAGGTTCATACTATCCTTCGTAATGGTCTTAGTGGTAGGATGGGAGAGTTTGGTGCCCAGTGGAGCACCAAACCACGATATCTAGAATGATTTATTTAAATTCATGGTGTTCACCTCTGGTAACATATTTGCGGTCAGCATTTGAGATGGGTGACTTTGACTTCTTCACTGGCTTGGAAATTAGGTCTTGTGAGGCTTTGCAATTGCATTCCTCTCAGTGCTATTAGGAAAGGAAGGATGACCAAAAGAGCTTCTTTGTAAACCTTAAACTTCTGTTGACAGCCAACAGAATAGTCTTAAAATACTACTAGGGACTTAAACATTTTCACATTATAGTTATAATTGTAAGTTATCTATGCTTAGCCTTTTTTCAGCTCAGAGCAGAATATAAAATAAATTCAATAAAGAAACAGAGTACTATGTCTAAATTCTGAACATTTTCATTAAGGAAACATGGTTTAGAGACAAGGAGAAATTAATAGACTGGAAGGAAATGTACATACATAACAGCTTTCCATGTCTAATGAAAACTTGGAAAAGAACACGACCATTTGTGGTACAGAATATGCAATTTTTCTCTGAATCCTTCTGCATTGATCTAGCTGTTGAATTTTTGAGCCTTTCCAGCATATCCTGGTTCTGAGTGAGTTTCATAGATTACATTTCAAGACTAATTATGGGGAAACAGTTGTCTCATGTCAGCCGTGCCCACTGTAAGAGAGGCAGATGATATTCCGTAATTTTGACATTATAAAAATAAGGTACAAAATGCTATTGCTGAGTACTTCAAATTGCATGAAAGACAGTCTGAAAGCTGTCCAAAAACTTGTTCCAGGAAGCCACTGAGCCTGTAAAAATAGCCTTAACTTGAAGCTAGAACATTGGATGGCCTGAGACTAATAAGGGAAAGCACAGATCTTGTTTGATTTTTCTGTCTTACTAGTAATGTTGATGCCTGGGGGAAAGATGGCAGATCTTCTTTTGTTAAGACTCATGGGCATCATCTGTCTACGATTCTTGGCTAGTTTATTTCAGTTGTGCAATCCCCATCATAAACTTTAACCTTTGTGTATTTGGTCAGCCTTCAAATCCGTTTTCATGCTGTCCCATAAGCCTGAAATTTTCTCTTGCCCACACATCCATGCTTCCTTCCCCACTTCTTTAAAACTGCTCGTGGCTGCTAGCTGTGTGGGTATTAATAGCATTACATAATCTTTTAACCTTCCTGTGCTTCCTGGTCTTTTTTAACTCAAATGTCTTCCTATTTCCATTATATTTGAAGAAGGAAAGATGGTGCCGATTATGTTTCTGAGTCTTCTTAAGCATTAAAATGTCACGCTTTACTGGCTCTCTTTTAAACTGGGGCTCTCTGTAGTACTAGCAAGTGTGGCCAGTCTCTTGGGCCTGTGTTGCTTAGTAAGTCTCTGCTGTAACAAAGCTTTGTGAAAAGTGGCATCACCAGGCTATGGGGTTGCTCTTCAGCAGTGTGGAGGTGCCGTACTGTCCCACTTTAAAAAACATTTATAGTACCATATGACCAGTGGAAACACTGCATTTAAAATCCTGTAATTAGATGCACATGGGCAAACCACTGGTCTGATGCTAAGCTCATACTGGAGTTAAAGGTGAGAACACCCTTTGAGATGCAGATTTTCACCAGCACAGATCTTAATTGCAGAGAGCGAAAGAAGACATCGTTTGTCGTAAGATGCAGCTGAGTCAGAGTGACATAAACCTGGTTTTGATAAAGACCATTCCTTTGCTGGAACTTCAAAGCCAGTGAGTCCCCAAACCAGAAGCAGAAAATGGCTTTGTTATAGATAATTTCACTTTATTAGCTCATGGACGTTCGAAGACAAGCAAGCTGTTGGATGCATGGAAATTACATACATGCCATAACTAAACAACTTAATTTGAACTTTCATATCTCAGCTTGAAGGAGCATTGTTTTTATAGTCTCTGAGTGGAGAGAAAATCCTTAGAGATAGGCAAAACCCATCCAGACAGAATCCTGGGCAACCTGGCACCAGGTGGCTCAAGGAAGGAGTTTGAACCACATGACGTCTGGAGGTTCCTTCCCACCTCAACCATTGTGGTGGGTTATTTTCAGCATCTGCCATAGTAATTTAACCCATATTACATATGTGTATACGCTTCACAAGTTTTAAGTTGTTTGTGCTTTCAGCATCCTGTGAGTTGAATAAAAGGTTAGGCAACCTAAGTATCAGAAGAAAGTGGAATTTTTGAGAGGGCCTGTTTAAGAGATGGTGTTTGGGTCTCTGGTTTCACTGGCTTCTTTCAAAATCCGAACTTTGGTGTAGACTGTGGTAAGACCTACGGTTATAAATTATATATAGCAGAGAAAAAGAGGTGAATTTCAGTCTCCAGGATCCAAGTGAATCCTCTGAGCTACTTCTGTAACTTTGCTGTGGCAAAGTATTCTCTCCTTAAGTGTGACTTCAGAGTAGCTCACTGGAATAATTACTCCTGAAAATAAAAAGCAGTACACGTGAGGAAGGGTTCTTGAATGAGGAGTACGAGCTGGCAGACTTAAGGTAGCCAGTGTTACACGCCTGTATTCCTCTTCCTTGGGCCTTCATGGGCTATTTTTTTCAGCCAGCTCTGCTGTTCATTTCACAGTGGAAAGCATTTTTTTCCAGCTGGGAGAATAAAGTACTGGATCTTTCTGTTACAGATGAACTATCAAGCAAAAAAAACTCCTTCTGAACTGCAAATATGTTATTAGGATAAGAGTTGATTGATCTTATGTGATAGGATTGATTCTTTTTATTTTCCTCTGGTTTGATTTTAGTTCAAAGATTTTAGCCATTCAGTTTGCCAAATGCAGATAACAAAACTCACCACAGAGCAGTGTTTTTGAAGAGAAACAAATCTATTGCATGACAAGTTTTTCCTCAAGTTTTCAAAACTTCAGTAACTTCTGAACACTTCCAATGTAAAGTTCCCATTTTGAGCGCAAAAGCAGACAGCACAGACACCTTTCTAATTACCATTATTTTGGTAAAGCCAAATATGTGACCCATATTAACTTCAAATACAAGACATTTCACATAAAATCACAGGTACCTTGGAAAGCTACTAGAAACCTCTCTATCTTTTCATACTTGCCATCTTGTTTCTTCTATATTGGAGCAACTGTGATTCATCCTATAGTTGAAAGCACATTTTTAAGCATTCTGTCATGTAGGATCTTTGTATTTCTACATTTTTCTCCCCCTGCCCAGAGACTATGAGGAAGATATTTCAAGAAAAGGGCATCATGGCAGGAGAAGAAAGAGCTTTTAAACCACATCTGACCTTCATGAAGTTGTCAAAATCAACACAGCTACGTAAGCAGGTGAGACAAACAGACAAATATATAAAAGTAGGTTATAACTGTGACAATACACTAGTATTGCTTCTATATTTATCTATTTTTTAAATTAATACTAATTTAACAGTAATATTATTTAAGGTATATTTCCAAATAAAGACTTTAAAGTTTCATTATAAATAAGTCAAAAAAACACTGAAGCACCCATTGTAATTAAGTAATAGTGTGAAGTCAATTGGAAGGTGGCAGTGAGAAACTTCAAGGGTGCACATACTTGCTCTGAAAGTAGGGAAGCAAGGACTTGTCGACAGGCTGCAGCTGGTATATCAAAGCTGTTAAATTTATAAGGTCACATAACCTTTTGCTTGTATTAACAGTTGTTCTTTTTCGTCTTAAAAAATCCACAGCTCTTTCAGTGAATCAGCTTTTCAGTCTTGAAACAACTTGGTTAAAACATCTGAGACAGTAAGGGTGGGGTGTTGCCATTCTGGGTTTTGTTTGGTTGTTTTGAGTAGACTTACCTTGCCTGCATGAGCTATTCTGATACTCAGTACTGCTGACAGAACCAGGTCAGTGTCGCTCCAAATCATCTTCCTTAGTCCTCCATAGTGCTGGATAAGGCAAGTAAAATAGTGAAGATTCTTAAGTAAAGATTCACTGTACAGAAAGATACTAGTATTAAAAACATGTAGATTTTTCTCTATCATAAAATCATAGAATTACAGAATCTTTTTGATTGGAAGAGAACTTTAAAGACCACCTGTTCACCCAGCACTGTCAGGTCACCACTAACCCATGTCCCTCATACCATATCTATACGGCTTTTCAAGCCCTGCAGGGATGGCGACTCTACCACTGCCCTGGGAAGCCTGGGCCAGGCCTTGAGAATGCTTTTAGGGTAGAATTGTTCCACATGTCCAACCTAAATTTCCCCTGGCGCAACTGGAGGCTGCTTCCTCTTCTCACACTGCTTGCTACTGGGCAGAAGAGACATGTCAATCCACTGTTAGGCAAAAGCAGCAGTCTTTACTCTCATTTTGTGTGCCATTGTGTCTGTGCATATAGTGAGACAGCTCTGTGCGTTTAATGAAAGTAACTAATAAACCCAAAAAACATAAAAGGAATAACTGCCTTGTAGTGGATTTTAACATGATGACTAATTGCGTTTTCAGCTCCTACCACAGTATGAAAAACAAGAAACGGGAGAGTGGATGACAATTGCATGAGAAACATATACAAGAGCAAAGAGAGACAAAGTAGTTGTGTACAGTTCGCAGCTACAGCTTAATAACTGTGTTGATATATTTTTTAATGTGACCTTCCTTATTTGAAGCAATGCTCAAGCCACTCTTTTCATAATGTTATCTCAATTCCACCAAAATCCTTTTGTGTAAAAATAAATAAATAAATCTGTTTTTCAAACCGTGATATAAATATAGGCATTTCTGAAATGCGTAGATTCAGAAAAGATCTAAATTTCCCAAATTGCAAATAAAATTGTTGCAAATAGTTACATAGCAAAGAGCTTGAGAACTGAAAATCAGCACACCATTAAGCTATAAACAGTAAATGCAAAAAACACGGAAGTGGACGTTCATAAAGGATAAAAAAGTGATATAAAGTGTGTTAGAACAGAGCTGTCTAGGTTACCGCACTCCCTTCAGCCTCTCAGGTCAAAGAACTTATTTCCCTACTCAGAAGTGAGAGAAACCCATTCATTTGGAGATCCTTTGATACCTAACATTGATAGAGCTGCAGATACTGCAAAATGGACTTTATTAAGTAGATGACTGATTGCTAAAATTGCTCAGATGGCATCAGCTAATTAGTAAGGGGTCTGTCATTAGCACAGACAGTGGTTGAAATGCGAAAAATACAATGTATAAATACTTATATATGATACTATTTTGTACAGAGTATCTTTGGAATTAGTAGAATATAGTTGTGAGAAAACTCCAGCACTTGCAAGTGTTGTGTAAGGCCTGATTTGCTGGTACCATTTGGCTTCAGTGGCAACATCATCAAAATGCCAGATACTATTTTGCAGACAGTATTTTTATAATTGCACTGGAAACAGCAGTAACTGCATGATTCAGTAATTCAGTCTTGCATTTTTTAACATTAAACGCTTGTCACTATCCTAGTTTGTACAGAGATAACATAAAGTACTTATTTTGCAATAATAATAGTAATAATTCCTCCATGATAAAGGTTTCACACACAGAGTCTCCAAATTCAGACCTTTTTGCTGTGCATGTACATTCGTTTTGCTATCTCCAGCTACACATACCCAATAAGAGATTTAATTCCGATAATTATGAAGCAAATATCTTTTTTTCAATGTACATTTTCTCGGTTTATGTGAGGTTAAATATTTTTGACTTCTTGAAATCAAATAGAACTTAAGAGAGATGTGGTACATCTGCTGATGTCTTTTATTTGCCATACTGTAAGTAGTTAAAGCAAGGGTTGGTAGTCTGATCACAGAATCAGAGAATCATTAGGGATCGGAAAGGACCTCAAAAGATCATCTAGTCCAATCCACCTGCCACCAGATAACAAGCTATTGGATGTCTCTTCTGTCTCACTTAGATAAGGAAACTCAGACATGTCTCACATTACTTCTGTAGTACTTACACAGCATGTCTCCCACTTCATTAATTTGTTAAGGAATTTTTGTTGCATGTGCACACATAAAAAAATAATTCAGTAAAGACCCTCTGCATGACAAGAAAAGTGAAAGGGAACCCTCCCCTTCTGATATTATTCTTATAATGTTAAGTTTTACTCTATACTCAAGGTAATAAAACGAGAATTTCTGATTTGCATCCCTAGCATAGTTTTCAGTTTCCTAGATTTGCAACTTTGCTTTTATTTATCCCCATATGGCGGAGATACATAGATGTACCTTATAGCACCTTCATGAGAAGAGAGTGATTCTCAGGAACCCACAGCACTTCTGATTATCAGTCCCTGCTGCTTCTGAACTATCCTGCATTGTTTTTATAATAACTCCTGGGGTCTCTGGCATTTCAGACAGAAATGCCAGTATAAAAAAAGCCACAGAGCTCATTAAATCCTTCTGTATTCGCATTTATCAGCTTCTACAGCAGTGGTTTGTATTGCGACAGTGGATATTGCTGATAGAGGATTCTGAGGCACATACTTACTTGGAATCTTTTGATGCTGGATCCTAAAATGGCTGATACAATCACTGTGGCACAATGCAAAACAGGAAACACTTTGCTTTTGCAGCCTTACAACATCAACGGAATTATTTTGTGTGTTTTCAAAACCTGGAGATCTAACAACTGGGGCAGAAAAAGCACAAACTGGGTGATCCAACAGCTGGAAGAGGTTCTTAAGTTCTCTTCTTTCAGCCTTCCTGCTTTCATATCAGACACTGTATTGCAGAGCTATGTAGCTGAAGTACTTGCTTTAAACAAGAAGAAAGAACATTGCTGTGGACAGTTTATTTCAGGCTAAATGTAGTGTGAGACGTTAGTCATACTGATCACTCTTTGAATTATCCAGCTTTCCTGCTGAACATGTCAGATATGGTGTCATGTATGCTTTTATACATCCCCCAGTTACAGAACTGAGGCTGCGGAAGGCAGCACCTCTTTACGCATGAACTCCTCTAAGTCCACGTGGGGATCATCAAGGTCTAGGCAGAGAAACTTTTCCACAATAGACTTGCATTTCTCCATCCGATTGCCTTTTGAAGGGAGATCGGTACATTTGATAGCTTTGCCATTGCGAATCAGCTTTGACACTTCCACTCCCCTTTCAGTAATTTTGGCTGGCATTCCTGCTAACGCGGCAATGTTGGCTGCATGACTAACAGTTGACATGCCTGGTTTGATCTGATAGAAAAATATCAACTCTTCTCCATCTTGGTGGGTCTCCATGGTCAGGTACTCCAGAAGAGGTGTGTCAGGCAGGAGTTCTAGCTGCATTAAACTGTGGAAATTAGTGGAAACAAAGACCTGTGGACACTGTGTTCCTTGCCTGATCCAGTATCTCAGGACAGCAGCCAGAAGGGCCAGACCGTCCTGTGTGTTGGTCCCTTTACCAAACTCATCCATAAGTACCAAAGACCTCTCCGTGGCATTGTTTACTGCCTTAGCAACTTGGTTAAGATCAATCATGAAAGTGGAGAGCCCTACAGAAACTGACTCCCTACTGTGGATTCTTGTGTAAATCCCATCAATTACTCCAATCTCTGCCTCTGCTGCAGGGACATAACTGCCATTTAGGGCCATGAACACTGTAAGGCCTACTTGCTTTAAGTAGACGCTCTTTCCAGAGGAGTTGGGCCCCGTGATGATCTTTATTCGTCTGGTAGCCTCACCACTGTTTACAGGATTGGCAACAAAAGTCTTCGCACATAGTTCCATGAGTGGATGTCTTCCATCCTTGATGTGGAAGCCATGGTGGTGGGTAAATCGTGGCCGGCAGTAGGCATTCTCCCGGGCCACTTCTGCCAGAGCCAGCAGCACATCTAGGTGTGCAGTATACTCAATCACTTTGTTAAGCACTTCAGACTTCTCCAATATCTTTGTCTGCAGCTGGTGCATAATAAGTGTTTCCTGGTCTCGGATCTCACAATGCAGGTCACCCAACAGGCTGTCTAGTTCCTTAGTCCTAGCACTTCTGTAGTGTAGCTTATCCTCTGACAAGAACATGAAGTCCAAGCCTTCGATTTCAAAGTCATCCTTATCCACCATTGTTGGTAGCCGTGGAATGGAGAGAAGGAATCCAATCACAGGAATGTAGATGACACAACAAGAGGGAATATGATTGTCCAAGGTCTCCAGTTCTTTTTTTGCCACTTCAGTAAGTAAGTCTGACAGTCCCATCAGCTTTCGTTTCTTCTCATCGATGGTGGGGTCTACATTTGGTCGAACAGTGAAGTGGTTCTCTGAGATGCTGCCTTCAAAGTCCACCACTTTGCTGATTAGACTACCAATGTAGCGTAGATCATCCGTGAAGACACGCGAAATAGTCTGGAAGAGCTCAATAGCACTGGGCAGGGAACGACATGTGTCTCTGAGGCACAGTGCACTGTGTACTGTCTTATACAGTGCTTGCCAGTCAGTAAGTTTTGTGTGGGAAAGAGTCATTCTTTTTAGAATAAGAGGCACATTTTTAATATTTTTGAGGGAACGCTGAAGAGTGAGGACTGTTTCATGGTTCTGAGCCAGCAGGAAGAAGTGGATAACATCTAGCCGTTTGTTCAGTTCTGTCAGGTTCTGAGTTGGTCGCGTGAGCCACAGCCTCAGCAGTTTTGCTCCCCATTTGCACTTGCAATGGTTTAAAATTCCATATAAACTGAATCCTTCTTTTAATCCACTGGACAGCTTGTATACAGAAGGATGGGTATCACTTTTAAATATCTGCAGGACACTGTAAACGTCTTGGTCCATATTCACAGTATCTGACAGCATAAACCTTTTAAAGGCCAAAATAGGAACTGCAATAGCACTTTCTTCAAGCTCAACTCCAACCCTTCTCCTGTCCAGGAACTTAATAAGCCCCCCTAGGGCTCGGATCAGGAGTGGGCTCTCAAAAGGGATAACTGAAGATAAGTAGAGAATTTTCTCCATTGCAGTCATATGAGAGGGAATAAATGGAAACTGCCTAGACAGGATGCGTTGCTTGCTGACTTCTAGGCCAAAATCTATGTGAGGAAACAGGACAATTTCTGGTTTTCCTATACCTTTCTCACCAGTGGTTGCTGTTAGGTTGGTCAGGAAGTTGGCAATATTCTGGTCCTGTTTTGCGCTGGTCACTATGGTGCAAGGGTGAACTTCCTGAATCACTTTATGCAGGAGCTTGAGGTCTTCATTATCAGGTACATCAGGCATTAAGTAGACTGAGCAATCTTCTGTATCATAATAAGTAATAGCAAGCTGCCCTGCATAGCAGAAGACAGACATGTGTGCTTCAGAGCTCTCTTGGTCCTCTTGTTCAGGCTCGAGTGCTGGTGGCAAGGCACAGCCCATGGATGATGTGGCACTCATTCTGTTGGGGAAAGATACTGCTATGGATGGATGACTCATGCCAAAAGTTCTGAGAAGCAGCTGAATTTGTCAGCAGCAGGTTAACAATAACACTTGTTCTTCCAACCCTGGAGAAAGTGAGATGCCCCCAGGAGTTAAACACAGGTGGCACCTGGGCAAGGGAAAGATAGTGCCAAAAAATAATTACAGCCACTAGCTAGCTTCCAGGCAAGCTGTACCTGAGCAACGTCAGAATAGTTTTACAGTTTTTATTTGTATGCCTTGTAAGGATGTGGGTTTGCCCCAAGACCCCAAAGTACAGTAATCTCCCTCCCTCAGACACCCTGTGCACTGACCACCGCCATGAGTTTGGGGTCATTTACATAGCACCACTGCATCGTAACCGGTTCTAGGCCAGCAGAGCACTGGTGCTGGGATCGGCCGTACTAGTTTCCCCCACAGATCGTTCCTTTCCCCTCTCCGGGTAGGTACTTGCCGCTCCAGGCGCTTCCCGCCGCCGCCGCCCTGTGGCGCCGAATCCCGCCGAGTCGCCGCTCTGCCGTCCCGTTCGCCAGCCTCAGCGAGCTCCCTGCCCCTCGGGGCTCCTCCCGTCCGCCCCGGCCCTCAGCGCGTCTCCTACTTCCGCGGAGCTGAGGGGAAGGGAGAGACGGTGGCCATAAGAAGGCCCTGGAGCCCCGCGTCCCGCCATCCGCAGGTGGCCATCCCCATTAAGGCCTGACGCCATCGTGACTTTACCGTCCCTGTGAGCACTGCGGGCTAGAGGCCGCTCGGCTGGCAACACACAGCAGGGCGGTTGGACGGTAGCCGGCACCTTCCCCGCCCGAAAACTGCAAATTAACAAGATATGACGGGGCCACCAAATGCTGTGACAGGGCAATCAAGTGGTGTCTCCTTGCTGTTGAGCAAGGCTCACCTCACACAACTGCCTTCCTCACAATGCTTCCTCAGGAAGCAGGTAGTTTCCTTCTTCCAGCACCAAATGCTTCAAAATTGCTCCCGGTTACTAAGAATTGCTCCAGGTTTTTACCATTCCTGCGTTTCCAAACATCTTCCAGCAGTGCATCACCAGCACAACTCAATTGCCAAGCATTCTATTCACTTCTCACCAGTCTAGTTTTGACAAGCAACATCCCAGTCTCTCATAAACGGTATTTTTTTTCTGGAGCATGAGGTGGTGATTTTGATCTTTTTCCTCGTTTTTTGCGTGATTACTCACAGCTTCACATTTTGACAAGTGTTCTCCTGGCTGAAAAGGTCTTTTTATTACTGATTGATGTCTAAATGTATTTCAAAGAACTGCCAAGCAAAAATCGAAAGAATGATGATTTCATTTCAAAATAACCTTGGTATGTAAGGACTCATCGAGCCATAGAATATTAAATGGCAGTGAGGCTGGAATAAATGTCTGTCTTCCGCAGTGATTATGTGCTCAAAATTAAAATAATCCACCACTAGATGTCATTGTTTTAGAGATTAACAAAATGGAAAGACTACAGGAAGTAAAACTGAAAATTCAACCTTCTGGTCGAAAGCCTAGTTGAATTTTATGTTGCTATTTAAAGGTGAAAAAAATTGATTCAAGCCTTTATGAAGATTTTAAGAGCCATTATTTTGGAGATGAAGTTCTGCACCGCCTGGATCTTTGCTCCATGTTGAAAAAAAAGCAACCAAATGGCTACTACTACTGTGAGTCTTCCATTGTTTTTGGTAAGTACATCTTCGTTTTCTTTTTATTTCAGTTGTGTTATGTGCCTGAAAAGCTGATTTTTTTGGAGTGTATGTCAGGCTCCTCTTGTAATAATGTCCTGGGAGTGTGACAGGAGTCTCCTTCAACCCTGGTTCTCCAGGAACACTGCCGTGGTTTTTGCTGACAGCTAAAGTTTAACTGTATGTCTCCAGAATCTAGTTCTCATCCTAAAAAGAGTGTTTAAGGTGAGATGCATCTCCATCACTCTCCGGAGCTGCTCATCTTGTGTTAACTGTAAAGACAGCCTGTCTGACTATGATAAAATGTAATTATAGATGATTAAAGCTAAGTTAAATATCTCTGGTTTTGCAGAGATGTGACCTTACTTGGACTGTATTCATTTACAGAGAATTTCAGTGGTACAACAGATTTCATAATAAATGTCTTTAAACATTGTGCAGATACCGTGCCTAGATCATGTCCTCCAGCTTTATCTGAACAGAAGAGCATAACTTGAAATACTCTAAGTGGAGTAACTAGGGAATGTTGAGGACTTTTTCTTAAATGCAGTCACCCCTTTGATTTAGGAATGTAGAACATGATGTGTCAGGAATATCTTTAAAAATACCGTTCCTGCACCTGCAGATCTGTAAGAAATTTTATGACATGGGAAGATGATCAAGTGGTAACACAGCAAGATACAGTTATTTGTATTAATTGCTTTTTTCAGCTGTCCTAATTATGTCGTGTTAGAGGTGAGTGTCAAAAGACAGATTTGTAGATCAGGTCATGGTCTTTGGAGGTCAGTTAATGTTTATTTTCTTGTACTGGTACATCTTGGCTTTAATGCTTTGGGGATTTATGGGTTGTTTTTTTCAGTGGTCATGTCCAAGGTTGAATGTTGTCTTGTTGGAAGGCATGGGATACTGAAATTCACAATAAGTGTTCCTATGAAGTCTTCATTTTGTCTTTGATCTTGAGAAATAGAAATTCAGAAAGAGCAAAAGTCTTATGAGTGAGCAATAGCTCCATCTCAACAATAATATGCACAGTCTTAATAAATTGTAATAAAGCGAGGTCTTAACTTTGACCTACCTAAGGGAGAACATCTGTTCTTTTATGGATCCTCTAATAACAGGAATAAATGTGAAAATTCTTTTATAAGATTTCTAACAATAAAATACTTACTTAAATACTATGATAAATATTCTCACATGCCTGGCAACATTTTACAGATTTCTGTTCATAAACATATTGTTAATAAACATACATATATATATATAAAATAAGCAGATCAGAAATCATTACAAGAATGACTACTGCTCCTAACCATTCTAGCCTTAATAATGAAAGTATTCGTGACCAAGGAATGATCATATGTTCAGAAATCAAGGAAAAACCACACAGCATCAGGGAAATCGTTCAAGATTGCCATCCCAGCTAGCTGAATAGAAACACCTTCACTGGAAGCTTTTCACATGTCAAAAGTCCTGTCTTCATCCTTAAGTGCTTAGAAACTCAAAAAGACTAAAACTTCAGTTTTGTTATGAAGACATACTATTAAGGACTAAGAAATCTCGAGAATATGAAAACTTTATGAAGACCCTCTCCATCCCCAAGTTCTGCAAAACCTTAAAAGGCATGATGAGCATGAATAAAAGAAAAACTTCTGACCCAGACATTTCTTCTCGTTGAGCTAATACAGATGGAAGTAGCCAACTTTAAAAGGATTTTAATTGCATGTGAATAATGCACTGTACTCCATTTTTCCTAAGCACATATTTTTTTCATAATCATAAAAAACAACATGTGATTCATAGGTTGTACTTAGTTACAGCTAGTTCCTCATCTGTCAAGTTTTAGCTGCTTTTCAAGATCTGAATCTTTTCATGCTTGTTTTTACAAAACTATGTTGTAGACAAAGGGTGCTCATGAACTTTTAGTACTGTCTCAAAAATTGTGTTGTTTGGTCTGGCTTTGCATAAATATCCCTATTAAACATGAGTACTGGTGTCAGAACTCTGTGTAGGGCTTTGGTAACCACCTGGTTTCTGCCTTCGGGTAACTTGTTTCCCTGTGCTGCAGCATTGGTGGAAGGTCCTGAGGACTGGTTCAGGACTGATAATTAAATACTTTGAACATGTCAGGCACTTTGCAAACTAATTGCTGTTCATGGTTTTGTTTGCCTTTTGGCCACCTTTATTTAGCTAATGTAGGGTGTTAAGAAACACATCAAAAACAGTGCGGAGGAAAAAAAAGTCAGGATATCTGTTTAAATTAGGCACAACACTATGTAAAACCCAGACTCATCAAAATCAGAGATATTTATACATATCTGTCTGTCCATCAATCTAAAGCTCATATTTATTACCTGGTGTTAAGCATATCTTTTAGTTATGTCTCTGTATATAACTATATACCTAATGTCTTCTCTACATGTTTGTAATTAAAAAACTATTTATGTGAATCCACATACTTAGAGAGAAACAAATTACAAGATTCTTTAATGTATAAAATTTTTCATCTGGGTAAAACAGAGGCATCACTGTTAACTAATATACTTCTGAATGTTTTGAAATACACGTCTGATTAAGGAATTTGGTGAATAACCCATTACAGGTAAAAGCTGCTTAGTAGTATATTTCTTAGATATTGACTCATCTAGCCATAGAATTTCAATATTTGTTTATTCAATATTTGTTTAAATCCTTCTTCTTTAACTTGTTAGTGACATGCCAGAATGCTGAGATGAGATAGTCCACCTTTCAGCTATGTCTTGAATATGAGCCCCATTAAATGGTTTATAAGAGCAGTCAATCAGCTGATATTCAGAGCAACAGTCAGATGCTTGTTTGCCTTTAACTCAATCCTGGTGCAACAGTGCGTAAAGAATTTATGGGAAGTGTCATTTTCATGCTCCAAACAGAAATCTCCTCTGAATTATTTTTACATGAGCACTATGTCTGGCTTTTTGAAGCCATAGGATTTGGAGGGATGTTCTTCACTGATACCAGTTAAGAAAGTGTATTGTTATCCCCACTTTCCTCAGGCCTCTATGGAAATGAATACATTTTACCAAATACATGCATTTAATTTTTTGATTTTGTACATGTTAATATACATTTATCCAAAGCCAACAGAAGAAAAGAACCCAGCTACATTGGAATATAATTTAAATGATGTAATTGTTAATTTCAAAGAAGAAACTAAATTTCAATGTATTTTGAAAAACATTTTTAAATGGGATTTGAATGGGATTTTTAGTAGGAGTAGGTGGCTAGGCCATTACATGGAGAAGGAGTTAATGCAAGGCCATTAATACATCAAAAACTATGAAATTTTAAAATTACTTAATATGGACAAAACACTTATCCAGCTCCATCTCTTTATATGTGTATGTGTCCTCAAATTGAAGTATTACCTTCATCTGAAGTGCATGGAAAATCTAAACCCAGTATTTGCTTTTTGTTACCTAGAGTTGGGACAGATTTGAACGTTATGTGTCTAATAAGATGAAAATATCTAAAAAGGGACCAGAACTAGTTCCACAACACATAGCAGCTTGGTAGCTGTACATTGGAAAAGCAAGTTTAAAAATACAGGATGCATCAAAGGTTGATATGAGTAAAGGTAAAGGTTCAGCAGTATGTACAACAGATAAACAGACTTTGACAATACAAAGCATCATCCCTTGTCTTAGGCAGAACCAACAGACTTCTGCACCAGGAGATTTCTCTACATCTGTCTGCCTGCCAGCCCCAGAGGGTGTGTGTGTATATTTGATGTGATAGTGACAAGACTGATGGAGTTTCATCCTCAGAGTAGAATTTGGTTTATTCTTTAGAGCAAAAAAAACAGCAGGCCAACAAACTGGCCTTCTTCAGACCACCCACCAGCTGTTGTACATCACCTCAGATCCTAAAGACGACCAGTGAATGCTGGAATGAGTTGAACTTCTCAATATATGCTCTTTCACCTGAGTGATTGGGTCAGCTCTTTGTATCACAGTGAAAACATTCAGTAGACACTCAGACCATTTTATCTGGATAAAAGCCTAGTAATATGGGAAAAGATAGTACTCCTTGCTGCTTAGTGTTTTTAAGTAGCAGAACATTAGTGTGTCGATTTATATTTTAGAAGAACTCTGAACAAGTTCTGTGCCCAGTCTAACCTTGTCATCAACGGACCTTCTCCAGTCTCTATGAAATGGGAGAGAACTACAGAAAATAGATCTAAATTGTACGTGCAGGGCAGGCAAGATCTAAGAAGTGTCTGAAGATGGCCAAGACATGAGCCTAAGAGGCACCACTTGAACAATTATTAATTAGCTTGCTTGCTAATTTTAGATAAAGTACACGTTTTCAATAAATGATCAAAAGGCACATTATATTTGCAAGCTTCACATTCCTGATTCAGATCAATAATGTTACAAACAAAGAACCAGATGCTTCTGTTAGTACCTTGGATAAAAGCTGAAGATAAGTTTATCAGCATTAGGTTTGAGAAATACTGGCAAAGAAGAAAAAACTACAGAAGAAAGAAATACAGAAGAAAAGATTCATCTGTAAGCGAAACAGAAAGTGTCTATTTTATGAGAACGTCACTCTATAAGCTCAAATTAATACTGAGAAGAAATAGAAGGCTGAAAATAAAAGAATTGGAAAGCAATTGATAATTGGATAGATTGTCAACATCCAACATCAGTATGGTTCTTTTTAAAAAGTGCAGTAACGTAGTGAGGTGGATTGTGAACTGACTACAGGATAGAAGCCAGAGAATAGTGGTCAATGGGACAGAGTCTAGTTGGAGGCCTGTATCTAGCGGAGTCCCCCAAGAGTCGGTACTGGGATGGGTACTGTTCAGTCTGTTCTTTAATGACTTGGATGAGGGATTAGAGAGTACTGTCAGCAAGTTTGCTGATGACAAAAAGCTGGCCTCCCAGTGGTCGACACCCCCGCAGACTGTGCTGTCATTCAGCGGGACCTGGATAGGCTGGAGAGCTAGGTGGGGAGAAATTTAACAAACTATAACAAGGCCAAGTGTAGAGTCTTGCATCTGGACAAGAATAACGCCAGGTACCGGTATAGGTTGGGGACTGACCTGTTGGAGAGCAGTGTAGGAGAAAGGGACCTGGGGGTCGTGGTGGACAGCAGGATGACCCTGAGCCAGCAATGTGCCCTTGTGGCCAGGAAGGCCAACAGCATCTTGGGATGGATCAGAACGGGGGTGATTATAGAGGTTCTGCTCCCTCTCTACTCTGCCCTGGTGAGACCACATCTGGAATATTGCTTCCAGTTCTGGGCCACTCAGTTCACAAAGGACACAGAACTTCTTGAGAGGCCAGCACAGAGCCACGAAGATGATGAAGAAAGTAAAACACCTCCCTGATGAGGAAAGGCTGAGGGAGCTGATCTCTTTAGCTTGGAGAAAAGGAGACTGAGGGTTGACCTCATTGATGTTGATCAATATGTGAAGGGTAGGTGTCAGGAGGATGGAGCTAGGCTCTTCTTAGTGCCATCTAATGATAGGACAAGGCGCAATGGGTGTAAGCTGGAACATAGGATTCTACGTAAGTATGACAAAGGAACTTCTTCCCAGTGAGGCTGACAAAGCACTGGAAGGGGCTGCCCAGTGCAGGTTGTGGAGTCTCTTTCTCTGAAGATGTTTAAAACCTGCCTGGATATGTTTCTGTGCGACTTAGATAAGTGGTCCTGCTGTGGCAGGGGGATTGGACTATATGATCTTTCGAGGTCCCTTCCAATCCCTAATATTCTGTGATTATGTGGTTTGCAAAATAAAACAGAAAATACAGTAATGTTTCACCCTTTTCATCATGGGAGAGGGTTCAAATACAATCTGTATTCAAGTAGGAAGTTTGCCAAAGTTGTCTGAAATTCACCCCACTGGCATTCTTAGCAGATACCTGGGTGTATGTGGTTGGCACAGTGCTGAGCTTGACCGCTTCACTTGGCACCACAGATTCTCTTCACCTGGATTTGAGCCAGCTCTGAGTATGGGCAGAGTGAGCTGTTCTTGTCCATGGTTTTACTAGATTTCTGAAGGCATTATGGTTGACCCTTTGACACACACTTTTACAAACCTCTCTTATATTTTTAAAAACCACTTCTACAACTTAAAATTTTGCAAAGAGCAGTTTTGTCATGAACTGTGAGTAACTGTCCGCAGTCTACGAATTTCAGCAGAAAGCACTTTGTTGTCTGAAGACTGTTTAAGAAACTTTTAACCCTGAAATCACTTAGTTAAGGTAACAGTGACAATGTCGCAATTGAATTTTAATACCTAGGCCCCGTTTCCGTAGCTTGTTCATTTTTTAAAGATGTTTAAGGTGTTTTGAAGCCCAAACCCTAGACACTGATTTTTATTTCTTTAATCAAGAGAACAAACAAAAGGCTTTCTTACACATAAACCTTTTCCTAATTAAATACACTTGGAAAGTGGGTCAAGGTGAATGGGAACCAAGCACTTTCATTCCAAAATAAGAGGTTTCACATATGGAATTATTCAGCAACAGCTCTTAGTACTTTAAATTCCCAGCCAGTTAATCTGTTTTATCTTTCAAATGCAGGCAAGGCCTATAGTTTCCCTTCCCTGTTCCTGCCTGCTGCATTGTGAATACACAGCACATTGCTTGTTCAAAAGCAACGTTTTGTTTTACTACCTTTGGAAGAAGGGGCAACTTGTTTATCTATCTTTAATATTAGAAATGTTGTCTTCACAAGAAAGCAATAATTATTTTACATGGAAATAATACTTCCTTATGGATGTACCTTGTAGAAGCACATGTTGAATTATTTGTGATTTTTATTCTTGGTGAACTGTGTTTTCTATACATTGGCATTTCTGTCCCTGACGTATTGCCCAAGATGTAGAGGTGCTAATCTCCCAAGTATCTCAACTACCATCCATAATCTGGATTAGCTGTTACTTCAGTCATTTAAATCTTCCTGTTGTCTTACAGTTGTTTACTCAGAGTTTCTCATATGTATTTTTTGTTTCCAGAAATATATAGAACATCTGGTTTATTGTTCTTTATAATTCATTGCCTGGCTTGGTTTGAATGTACTTAGTGATAATTTATATTCCTGAGGTTAGCTTTTCTTAATTTTTAATAACAGCACATAACATGCACATAACAGCACATAACATGCACATAACATGCAATTTTTAATAACAGCACACTCAGAGAGTGGTGGTCAATGGGACAGAGTCTGGTNTGTTACTGTGTAATTCTTTCTATACAGGCATTACATGTTTTGAGGTAAATCTGAATCAGTCATTTTAAATACTAATGTGTAAATTCTAATCCCTTAATTATTTTTAGTATGTCATAACTTTGTGATAAAGAATCATCTGTATTTTTACTGTTCCTCAAGGAACTTTTCCAGAGAGCAAAGAATTCAGATCTCACAGGGCTCTCCCTGCCCCGAGTCATAAACTGCCCACTGGACTCTTCATCTTGTGGCCAATTTACAAAAAGCAGTGTTCAGTTTGTGGATCCTGAGCAAACAGATCCCAGAGTTTAAACTGAGCTGGTTCTGAATGTGACAACTTCTGCTGGACAATAATACAATATGTGAGGATTATTCCGTTTTTTAAGACAGACACAGCACTCCTCTCTAAATGCTCTGATTGATGTTTGCCTTCATTTTGCATTGGAGACAAATTATCAGTATGTAGTGTTGACACTCTATGTACTGATATATATGTGTTTGTGTATGTGGTGCTTGCCTGTTTGTGTCTGTGCCCACTGGCTCATATCTACATAGCATATCTCCCAGGATTTACTGTGAGGTAATGCAAAACATTGCTTTTAAGCAGCACTTTCTTTGCTGGAAACTTCAGGTCTATTTAGCCACAGAAGTGGGTGGTGTTTGCCACCCTTTGGAAAGGGTTGAGAAGAAGCACATCAGAAAAACGTGGCCTCAGATTGGGTTTGGACAGCCTTTGACTCATACAATGCCTTGACATATATCAAAACTGCTTCCTGCCAGTTGCCCAGTAGGCTTTGGCCTAGGTAGAGCCCAGATGTTTGTTTGTTCATATATTGTTAGAACATGATTCATTGAAACTTTCATTTTCTTTGGAAAGAGTTTGGGGAGTCACACACTGACATACTTGTGAACATGCATCTTTTTTGGTTGTTGCATGTTGTTGTATTTTGTATGTGAGCTTGATTTTCAAGCTATGCTACCTTTTGCATTCTTACATACAAGCTTAATTAGCACTTAAATAAAAAAATAGTTAAATAGATGTGTCCTATATTATGAATTAGCTTACTAGAGAAATTTGAAAATCAGATCATATACTGAAGGTGTAACCAGTGATCTCTCCTATCTCTATTTATCCATCCAAACCATTTATCATGGCTAAGGATGAAAACAAATGTCTCTCCCGTCACCAGGAGGGGAACACAATTGTAGTTTGTTCAGTATATGAACATTTTGTGAGAATAAACAGAATCCAGAGTAAAGGAAACCATTTTATTTAAAACAAACAGGTTTTAACAGAAGAGGAAGAGAGAACAAATTTGTTACTTCACGTAGTGGGTACTGTATGTTCTCCTTCTTCTGACAGGAAATGCAGAATCACACTCCCTTTTTTCTTAAGTCTCTTGGGTAAGAGTTTTAATTACGTTTGGACTACTTTAATAAACTCTAATATCTCATCTGTAATTGGAAGTCAGTTGAAAACTAGCAGAGCTATTGCTTTAAATCAAAATTAACAGGCTGTTGATATGTAGCAGAAGAATGGCTGGGTTCCAACAGAAATTGCTGTTAACTTTGGGGCAAGGCATTTTTGTGCTACTTCAGGTTTTCTGAGAAAAATGTATGAAAGAAATAACAAGAATCTGTGTATGACTAAACCAAAGGAGTTAAGTTCCCAGTTATCTGAGAAAACAAAATTTGGCTGGCATTCCCAATCCTCCTCTCCTGGGTGTTTAGAACTTAGTTCTCTGCTTTGCCTTCAACAAAACCTTGTAGCAGAATGCCGTAAGAAATGAGTCAGTGTTACAGCCGGTCCTGAAATATTTTCCATTGCCCCTTTTCTGTCTTTTTAGGAAGAACTGAGAGCAAAGTTGTTCATTAAATAGGTTCATACTAACTAGTACAGCACAGCTTAATGGTTTAGTTCACTTGCTTCCTGCGGAAGATTGTGTTCTATGTGTACGTTTCGCTAGTGTAGATAAGGAGCTAATGCTGTACCTGCTGCTTGAAATTACACAGTGCATCTCAGATTAAAGTCATTGTGCCACAGAGAAAACAGATTAAGCAACTGAAACAAGAGGGTCCACACTTAGTTTCTGTTTAAAACTTACGGGCTATAGTGTAGAAGTCAGAGAGTAGTGGTCAGTGGGAGAGAGTCTGGCTGGAGGCCTGTATCTAGTGGGGTGTGCCAGGGGTTGGTGCTGGGACCAGTCCTGTTCAATCTATTCATTGATTACTTGGATGAGGGATTGGCATGCACTGTCAGCAAATTTGCTGATGACAGAAAGCTGGGAGGTGTTGCCGACACCCCAGCAGGCTGTGCTGCTATTCAGCAGGAGCTGGACATGCTGGAGAGCTGGGCTGAGAAAAATTTAATGAAGTATAACAAGGGTAAGTGTAGAGTCTTGCATCTGGGCAGGAACAACCCCAGGTATCAGTATAGGCTGGGGACTGACCTGTTGGAGAGCAGTGTAGGAGAAAGGGACCTGGGGGTCGTGGTGGACAGCAGGATGACCATGAGCCAGCAGTGTGCTCTTGTGGCCAAGAGGGCTAACAGCATCCTTGGGTGGATCAGAATGGGGGTGGTTACCAGATCGAGAGAGGTTCTTCTCCCCTTCTACTCTGCCCTGGTGAGACCACATCTGGAGTATTGTGTCCAGTTGTGGGAACCTCATTTCAAGAGGGATGTGGAGCTGCTGAAGGGAGTCCAGCGTAGGGCAACAAGGATGATGAAGGAGGTGGAGCACCTCCCTTATGAGGAGAGGCTGAGAGAGCTGTGTCTCTTTAGCTTGGAGAAGAGGAGACTGAGGGGTGACCTCATTCATGTCTACAAATATTTGAGGGGTGGATGTCAGGAGGATGGAGCTGGGCTCTTCTCAATGTCATCTAGTGATAGGACAGGGGGCAATGGTTGTAAGCTGGAGCATAGGAGGTTCCACATAAATCTGAGAAGGAACTTCTTCCCAGTGAGGGTGACGGAGCACTGGAACAGGCTGCCCAGGGGGGTTGTGGAGTCTCCTTCTCTGGAGACATTTAAGACCTGCCTGGATGTGTTCCTATGTGACTTGGTCTAGGTTATCCTCGTGTTGCAGGTGGATTGGACTGGATGATCTTTCGATATCCCTAATGATTCTATGATTCTGTGATTCTGTGGACACTGCTGAATTGTTGGAAAATAGCTGTTGAAATTGCATTAGCTATAATGCCTGAGATGGTTCCATGGTCCATGCTGACCTCAGTGGTGAGCCCAGCTGGCCCTGAACGTGTTTACATAGGCTGAAAAGATGATGTTCCTACAGAATTTGTGGTGTAGGTGTGGAACAACGTTTTGCCTTCTGCAGTGGTGTAAGACCTCACTGGCACAGAGAAATCCAGAATTCCTCTGGGCATCACTCCTTGTCCTTGGTCTGACTTCCTGCACGTTTTGTACATGTGCACCAGTGAAGCACTTTGTAGTGAGCCTGGTCTGGTCAGAACTCACTCTTTCTTCCTGCTCCATTCAGAGACCTTCTTCCCACTGCAGCTGTACTTTTCAAAGCCCTGTTGGGTGTGAAAGAAAAGTATGTATATAAGGATATATTCAAATCTAGAAATTCCTTTTCTGGAAAGCTTTGAGGTGAAATGTTGTTATTTCAAAGGAAAAGGCATCAATGGTTGATCCTTTTCTTTCATAGTATTTAGGTTTTTTTCTATAACCTGAACAAAAAGGTTGGTCTTTGGTTAACTATACATTTTACTAAAGCAAATGACAGGGCACGGGCAGATTTCAGTGAACCACAGTAAGTGCAGCAATCTAGCAAGTGCTATTGGCTGACAACATCAAAACCCCATTAACAATGTCTTTTTACATGTATTTTTTTTTAAACATGTTTAAACGTAAGTGGATTCTTTTGCTCACTTTATGCAACTTTCCTTTTTTCCTCCCGTGAATCATGAAAAGCCTTTGATATAATCTCAAAAACAGTTGTAATCTGCCATTAAGAGCACTGGTCCCTTCATTTGTGGTCTTTATTGTATTTATTTGCACAGTATCAGATATGTCACTTGCATACCCGAATAATATGGCAAAAGACTGAAAAATGCTGCATTTTTTTTCTTGCCACAAAGTCAGCAGAAATAATTTCTTTGTACTGATTTGGACTACTTTAATAAACTCTAATATGTCATCTGTAATTGGAAGTCAGTGGAAAACTAGCAGAGCTATTTCTTTAAATCAAAATTAACAGGCTGTTGATCTGTTGATTGAGACAATCCTAAGCACAAATACAGGCTGGGCAGTGACTGGCTGGAGAGTAGACCTGAGGAGAGGGACTTGGGGGTGCTTGTGGATGAAAAGCTCAACATGAGCCAGCAGTATGCACTGTGGCCCAGAAGGCAAACCGGATCCTGGGCTGCATCAGGAGAAGTGTGGCCAGCAGGTCAAGGGAGGTGATTCTCCCCCTCTACTCCGCTCTGGTCAGACCCCACCTGGAGGACTGCGTCCAGTTCTGGAGCCCTTATTACAAGAAGGATGTGGACGTGCTGGAGCGAGTGCAGAGGAGGGCCACGAGGATGATGAGAGGGCTGGAGCACCTCTCCTGTGAGGACAGACTGAGAGAGTTGGGGCTGTTGAGTCTGGAGGAGTCTCCCAGGTGACCTTGAGGCCTTGAGCACAAGCTCTATGAGGAGAGGCTGAGGGAGCTGGGNGGAGCAAAGCTGGAGATGGGTAGATTTAGAGTGGATGTGAGGAGGAAGTTCTTCACAGTGAGAGTGGTGAGAGCCTGGAATGGGTTGCCCAGGGAGGTGATGAGGCCCCATCCTTGTAGGTGTTTAAGGCCATGTTAGATGAGCTCTGGCCAGCCTGATCTGGGGTGGGGTGTCCCTGCCCCAGGCAGAAGGGTTGGAACTGGATGATCCTGTGGTCCCTTCTAACCTAGACTGATTGTATGACTTGGTCTAGGTGATCCTGCTGTGGCAGGGGGATTGGACTGGATGATCTTTTGAGGTCACTTCCAATCCCTAATGATTCTATGATTCTATGATTTCCAGGACTTTAAAGAGCACAGGTCATCGGTCTATTCAACATTTACTTTTTCATTTAAGGAGATTTCTGCTGTTGTACCGTCAAGTACCGCTTTAAGAAATGAAAATTTGACAGACAGAGCTGCCTGAAAACTCAGCTCTGTCCTGACTTGCATTCTTGACAGCAGCTTTAATAAACAGGAGAAAAGGAACTTTGTAATGGTCTCAGAAGGTTAACAAATCTGGGCTCTGGAGCTCCAAAGTTGCAATACTGAGGAGTGTTGCAATAGAAATGGGAAGGGGGCTGTAATCCAGGTTTCCCTGAGCAGCCTTATGTCAGCTTAATTTTGGGCACATTCAGTGACCTGGTTTATGTAAGTGATCTAAATCCCAGAAGAACTGTAGCATAAAACAATACATCAGCAGTAAAACACAGACTGGGGTCAGCAGCATTAGCAGATGTGACAGTGGCACAGTGTCAGGGCATTTCACCGACTTTTTCTAGGCTATGCACGACATTCAGTGTTCCAGAAAACATTATATGTAATATAGATACAGTGCGAAAGCTATCTCACTGTGCTGTATTCATATGGCATTTTATTTTAATAGTAAACATTTGTCCAGTGTGAATGAAGAACAAGAGATGGAAGTACAAGGACAGACCTCTAACTTCTTTTTCTTGGTAGCCATATTAGTGATAATTTGTTGGAAATTAAGCTTTACTAATTTATATATCAGAACACAGGCATTAGAGCCTTGCCACTGCCATGTTTTTCTCTCCTTTAGTTTTATATGCATTTAAAAACAATTATTTTACTACAGTAAACACGTTGAAAGTAAGGGAAAGTTTTTATATTCTCCTTTGAACTCTTTTGGTGTCTCTGCAATAAGGTTAACTCTCAGTAAACCATCATTGAGCATCCAAAGCTCTCTCTAGAACCATGGAGAGACTGCCAGCTTTTCACAGAACTCTTTTCAACCTTCATTATCTCAATTGTTCAGTTCCCCTTTGACATTTTAGAAGAAAATAGAATTTAAGTACCAACAATTTTGTCTTAAATCACACTTTATTTACTTAAATCACACATGATATTTAATAATTAGTATTAAGCAATTGAGTTTCTTTTTCTAATTTTGAAGGGGTTTCTACCCACAGTAGCTACCATATCCTTTAGTTTCAGGCCCCCCACTTCTAGACAATTAAGAATTTTCTTTTTCACAACAGCAGAACTAATTGAATTGAGTTCAGTCAGTGCTTGATAGGTCTCAGAGGCTTGTAAGGTGGGAAGACCCGAATGTGTGAGGTGTGCCTTGCTCCAGCTTTTCACATAATGGGGGTTTTCACCCAGCAGTGGTGTGTGGCGCATTCGAAACAGGGCTCTGAAAGCATTCCTTTGGGTAAACAATCTGGACAGTTGGTAGATTTGGTCTGGAGCCTCACCCTGAGGTTACACTCAAAATAGACAGCGGGTGATTTGGTGGCAGCCATCCCAACCCTTGAAAAGGCACAGTGCGTTCAACAAGTGGAACTTGCCAAAAAAGTGATTTACAGTGAGCAGGAGCAAGGTTCTCTCTCCAGAAGGCAGTGTTGTAAAATACATACCAGGGGCGAGATTTCCCTAGGAGTATCTTAATGTGCCTTTAAAAAGCATAGCCTTAAAATAGGCACTTTTGGTTTAGGCTGCAAATGCCAACTCAGAATAAATTTTTTTTCTTTAGAGTGTATGTTTCTAGGAATAATCTTAAGCTGTGGAAGAACAAGAAAATCAGATCATTTAAAGTATATTTAGTCATTTAAGCTTTTTCTCCAGTAAAATTGGATTGAAACGGTTTTCAGATGAGTGCAATTGAAAATTTGACAGAATTACCCATTGCATTACAAACCAAGTATCCCAAAGAATTGGGAGCACAGTCTGCACTGACAACCACAGTAGGAAAATGTTTGCATGTTGGGAAGTCCAGCAGATTATTTGTTTATCCTTGCTTTTTTCTCTAGATGGGAGTTGTAACTGTGATTTAGCAGGTGCTTCCCAAACAAGTGATAGCAAATTGCTCTCTTCTGCACTCTTAAGTGTATAGGGTGTAGAGCAGCTTGGGTTCAGAGTGCTGAAACACTTTTAAATTGAAATGCAGATCAACATTTCTTCCTCACCCACTTTTCACATAATCTGCACCACAAGAATAATTTTTAAAAAGCTTTTCTAGGTTCCCTCTGGATCAGCTGAACAGTATTCAGGATCATTAGGGCTGCGGGCATTGCTTCTGCTTAGAACAAATAACCTTTTAGTCTTTATTCACTCTGAAGAGAGACACTTTCTAAGATTCAAAATTGATGGAGGTCAGTAGTCCTGTTTGCTGTTTTTGCACAAGTTTGACATGGCTAGTCTGAACAGTTGTCCTTGATTAAGGATGGCATCTTGACATTGCTTACCTGGAAAGATGCCACCCCTCAGTTTCAATCCCAAGGTGTCTTCAGCTTCCCTCCCTCCTGACAAAATGGACACCAGGATCTTCTGGGGCTTGTCCATTTTGAATAATACTTGGACTGTTTAGACCTTGCATGGCCAGAGTTGTAATTCTATATCCACTCACACCAAAAGCTTTGCTGCTGCTCAGTAATTTCTGTCAAAAATACTTTGTGTATGTCACCAAAATTTCAAACCAGAAGAGACTACAGACCTTGAACATTTCTAATTATTGTTTTACCTTTTCCTGATGGGTGGAGGATGTTAGTTTTCTTGCCTAAAATGTTGCCCGTGTTCTTGTTTTAATCCTGAGGGAATGACTCGTAGAAATAGTCCCTCTGCTCATTGATGGCTGGCTTCATTTATGCCCTGTAGTATTCATGTTTAATTCACGTGCATGGTAGAATATGGGTCATGTTCACTGCATTTTGCTCTTGTCGAGGCTGCCAGCAGCTCCTTACGTGAGGCAACTGCACAGCTGAAATGGATTTCTATGAATATAGAACTGAATAACTGCTACAGTTTGTTTCTGCTGCTGGAAGATAATAATTCTGGAAACAGTAGATTATTAAACTCCTGTTAATAACAGAGTAGTGATAGAAAAGAAGGAAAAGAATTACAACCTGGAAGCCCTATTTTAACACATTTTAGTTTTAGAATAGTACTTACCTTAGAGACAATTCTGTTTTCGTAAGGTGTCATGACTTACAAATACGTTAAATGTATTACGCTTGTTTGTTGTGGATAAGCTGACTTATCTCTGTAAGAAATACGAAATATTCATAAGGTGCTCCAGTCTGAGGTTCACACATCTAGGAAAACAAACATATAATTTCCTGATTCTAAGAGTAGTTAGAATATGAGGCACCTGGACAATTTTGTGGAGCATTTTTGCCCTGATTATATTACTGGATTTTTGAAAAGCACGTTTTGCCAATGAGAACACTTCAAAAAGTGCAGGTTAATAGCAGAATTCATGCCTTCACTGAACGGTAAATGGATTCTTTTTCCAGCTGTAAATATTAGCCTTTAGGATATAAATATGATTACAAGCCTTATCATTTATTTTATTGGTATGGTAAGGAAAACAAGTTCATGCTTTATCCTTCCATATTCCTATTAAATGCTACAAACCATTGACATCACAGGCTCTCTGTTGTATTCAGAGGGTGCTCAAAAGGTAGCAATAGCTGCAGGAATTACCAGAGGAGATGTGCAAGGTTAGGTCTTTTCATGGAAAGTGTACATTTGGATTTATCTGAATTATTATTTTTTTTATATATATATTCTTAAGGAGGCTGACGGGAGACCTCACTGACTACAGCTGCTTGGTTGGAGGGTGTAGAGAGGTGGGGGTCGGTGTCTTCTGACAAATAAGGAGTGATAGGACAAGAGGAAATGGCCTCAAGCTGTGCCAAAGGAAGTTTAGGTTGGACATTAGGAAAAACTTATTTATCGAAAGAATCATCAGGCCTTGGAAGAGGCTGCCCAGGGAAGAGGTTGAATCACTATCCCTAGATGGATTCAAACTCATGTAGATCTGGATCTTAGGGACATGGTTTAGCAGTGGCCTTGAGACAGTTGGGTTAGTGGTTGGACTTGATGAGCTTAAAGGTCTTTTTTCCAATCTAAATGATTCCATGATTCTATGATAAATACTTAGACAAAATACATGCCCGTTTGGCTTTTTTTACATACTTTAGATGAACAGGCTCTGTTTGCCAAAGCCATTCAGGCTGTTACTGTCCAGTCGTACTACATATTCTGAACTTCTACTCTTGGGTGTTGTATTGCTTAATTTACTTTCCAGTGACTGCATTGAGTAGTGTTGGAATTGGTGCTAATCCCTGTAGGATTGTCTTTGAGTATTTTCCATTTTTCATCACAAACTTTTTATTGATGTTGCATCTCATTAGTTCTTTATTGCATTAGAAAATCCCAAGTTTATTAGGCTCCCCAGGTGACCTTTGTCACCCACGTTTGTAGCACAAACCCAGTTGTGAAGGCAGGCTTACAACGCAGAGTGAAGGTGACCAGCTCTGTTCCTGCTGAAGTTGGTAGCAAATTGCCAGGGAATATCCTGGTTTTTCAGTTTATCTTGCTTGTGCTGCCACTCCTCCAGCAGCTCAACCAGCTTTTCTCCCTACTTAGTCTTAGAAAGTAATTTTTGCATCTGAAGGAAGTTGCTGGAGCTTGCAGAGAGAAGGGGAAGCGTCTGGAGGTGGAATGCTCTGAGGAGAGGCTGAGAACAGGGAGGGAGGGGTTCAGCCTGGAGAACAGAACGCTCAGGGGACATCTTGCTCGCAACAACTCTATGAAAGGAGGTTGGAGTGAGGTAGGTGTCAGTCACTTCTCCCAGGGAACAAGGGACAGAATGAGAGGAAATGGCCTCAAGCTGTGTCAGGGAAGGTTTAGGTTGACCATCAGGAACAATTTATTTCCCGAAAGTGTTGTGTAGCTCTGGCCGAGGCTGCCCAGGACTGTAGTGGAATCCCGTATCTGAGGGGCTGAAAAGCCGTGGAGATGTGGGGTGAGGGATAGGGGTTAATGGTGACTTGGTGGTGCGGTGCCAAAGAGCGGAGCGGAGTGTCAGAGGCGGCACAGCCCCGCTCACACTTCTTTCACCGCCCCGTGACCTATTTAAGTGCCGGTTTTCGTAGGTACTCGGCCCTCCTGCAGCCCTGGGACGGGAAGGGCAGAGCGGGCAGTCTGTGGGAGAAAGCACCGGGCACAGAGCAGAGCGCAGGGGACCATTGGTGCCACAGGCTGGGGCTGGGCTGGGACTGGTGCTCGGGCTGTCGGTACCGGGGCGGGTCGGGGCGGAGCCTGTCGTTCCCTCCCGGCCTCCCGCCGGCTCCCAGAGCAGAAGCAATTTCTTCACGGACTAACAGCTCGGTCTTACAGCTTTGCCTGAGGACGAGGGAGAAAAATTGGGCGGTAGATGCCATGGGCCAGCTCTGCTGCTTCCCCTTCTCCCGTGGCGAGGAGAAGATCGGTACGTGAGCGGGCGGGGGGGGGGATTGGTGCCCCGGGCAGGGGCAGCACTGGAGCAGTCCTTGCATTTGCTGCCCTTTTGGAAAATGAACTGGTTCTTTTTTAGAGAATGACAGTGAAACTGAGTGGATTTTCTGATAAGTAGGTGAAGATCTTTTTGTAGTAGAAGTAATTTGCGTTGTTTTATTTTATCAGCTCATTTCTCAACGTAGATTTAGCCAAAGTGGGTGTTTTAATTTCCCTTTTTAGCAAGTGTGATTTAGAGGAAGAGATGAAAAAGGATGAAAAGCCAGTGGGCTTTTACCAAGTGAGATTTAGAATAAGAGAGGAGGTGGTTTTGCTGCTGGCAGCATACACATGTTGGTGGTAATGCTCATTAGCCACAGAAAAAATTGAGATTTTTTTTTTGGTGGATGATGAAGGAAACCGTCAGTTCTCTTTTCATTTGGGTGTTGCTTAGATGTTCAGCTTTCAGCTGACCGGGTGAGGGAATTGTTGCACTTACATATTGGTGCAGTAGTGTCAGGAGCAACTGTGTGTGTGTGTGTATATATATGTATAGTTTTGCTTTTAGCTTAGTAAATATCAGTTGAATTAGAGGAAGCTATTCTGATTGTTTTATCTTTCAGTCCACGGAGTCAAGCTAGCACTGAAATGCTGCTTCTATTAATTTATGTGCTGTAAGTAGTGTTTGCCCTAAGTCTAGCTACACAATAAAACATTTGTTTACTGTTGACTTTTTGCTCAGTGAAATATTTTCAACCTTTCTTCTAGAAGATGTAGCCAAATTTCTGTCACACCATGTCTGAAATCAGTTTTAACTAAATTTACATAATTAATTAGCTGTAGGCTGGAAAATCCAGTTTTCTCATCTGGTTTGTATTTCATTTTTGTTACTCAGGAAGCTATCTAGGCATAAGTAAAATGAGACTTTATACCGTTATTTAAAATGTAAAAGTGTGCACCAATAAGGCAAGAAATCTAGAAGACAGCCTCAAGAAATGGAGTTGGCCTCTTTAAAATATTTTTTCTTTAAAGCTTGTGGTATGAGGGTAAATGCTGTGAAGTCTGCATGGGGAATATTACTAGGATTATTTTGTATTTCAAAACTTTTTTTTGGTATATCCAGTACAGGGTGTCTTTATGTGAAAAGCAAGTAGCTATTGCCTTTCACCTCTAATATAGAGACTAGGAGGGAAGACAACAAATACAAATTGTTCTCATGACATGGAACAAAAAATAAAAGCGATTGATTATTCTGCATCCTGCTTCTCTAGGTCCACTCGCATCATTGCCTTTTGACTTTCCTTCTAGCAGTGCCTGTCATTCACCAGCTTGCTTCATAAGTGCTCCTGTGAGTGAACAGAATGTACACTGAATATAACACAGAGCACAGCAAGATCTCAGGCTGCTTGTAGTAAAAAAAATAATTTGTGAGATGTCATTGCTTGCAAAATCACAAAGCCTTTTGAAAGGGGTGGGCTTTTGGCATGTCGCTGCTGAAAGGTACAGCACAAACCCCCAAGAATGGAGAAGGAACAAAAAGGATAGTTACAGGACTATGAGAATCTGAAGCAAGGAGGTCTGGCTATGGATGAACTAAGAGGGCGGTGGCTGAAAGGAGGAGAAAAAATCAGATGTGGCAGTAGTGTTCTACCAATGCCTGTGGGGAAGTAAGATAGATTGGAGACATCTTCAGAAGGGAAAAACACAAAGAAAGTGACAAGTGTGTTTTGTATGGTGGATATGGAAGTGCTGCCATGTGTGGCCACACCACAAACATCCAAACTTCTTTATGGTCTTTCTATCAGTTTTGAATCAGCAGAAGAGCCTCAGGTTGAAAAGTGCCAGTTACTGTAATGCTGAGTTTGTTACTCAGGAAGGAAATGTTTCCATTTTGTGTGTCATCTAGTGTGAAAAGGTGTTGTAGATAGTGTTATGTGTGTTACACAGTGTGTCTTTGTGTGGAATGAGGTGAAAGCTCACTGCTTCACTGGCATATTGTCTAAAAATTGAACTTAAATCTATTTCACATCAAGGCTGAACTGGATTTAACTTCAGCCCATTTACCTAATCTTCATTGCTTAGGAAAAAACTGCAGCAAAGTACCAACAAGTGGAAGCTGAGTCCTATTATTAAGTTGGACCAGCAACCAGTAAGTGCTTTTTCATTTTGGAAATTAACTCAAATAATCTTTAATTATTGGGAGCCTATTAGGTATCTAAAGTTGTTTGTTTATACCTTAAAAGCGTTGACACACTTCGAGGTGTCGCAAAAGAAAGCACTTTACCAAATAGGCAGTGTTACACTTCGTTTTAGCCATATATGTGTTCATCCATTTGCCATCTGATGGGAGACTGAGGATTAGAAGTATTTATTGTACTGGTCACAAATATTAAATATTAAATGCTTTGAAAATTCCTGGGGCAGACAGCTACTGTGAAGTAAGGCCGGCCACATCAAAATATGAATGATGACTTGGCAGTGAAGCTTATTTGCATTCTAAAAGATGAGATTCACAACTTGAGAGGGCAGAGCAAGCAGTGTGAGAACCCTGATGTGCTTTAATTTAATAAGATTAAGCACTTAATTTGTTGTTTGATAGCAATTATATTATACCCTGTTACTTATATTTAAAATAGGAATTGGGTTTTTTGTGAGGGTAAAGGCAAGTTTCATGAGTGCAACTGTTTTATTTAGGACTTAAACTGATTTTGAGACTCCTGAAAGCTGCATTTGCAAATCAATGACTTGCTCAAATTTGCAGTTTGTCATAAGTTTTTATGAACTATTTTGCATTTATGTGGTAGATGGTGTGCATTGTGTGCAATACAAAAGATGCTTTGTCTGGCTTTCTGTCAACAAGAGACAAGACAGGTTTGCTTACTACAAATAGTAAGTAAATCCCTGTTGTTAAACAGCCCTTGAACATTTATCTAACTTGTTTTGAGTACTGATAGCCTCTCTGTCCCACAGGTTGTGTGTCCTTTTCATTGCTGTTTTGTGAGGTTTTTCACCCCTTTTTTTTTTTTTGCTCACGGTGATACGTTGTAAGGTTGTTTCTTCATTCACAGATTTGCAGAAGGTCTTTGGTTAGAAGAGACCTTTAAGATCAAGTCCAACCGTTCGCTCAGCACTGCAATCATGTTCCTATGCACCAGGTCCACACTTCATTTAAATACTTCCAAGGGTAGTGACTCCACTGCTGCCCTGGGCCTATTCTGTTGCCCAACAATAAGTTCTTCCTAATATCCTGCTTAAACCTGCCTTGGTGCAGCTTGCAGCCATTTCCTCTAGTTCTATTGCTGTCTTCTAGAGATAAGACTGTCCCCCTTCTTGCCCCAACATCCTTTCAGGTAGTTGTAGAGAGTGAGAAGGTCTCCCCTGAGCCTCCTTCTCTCCAGGCTAAACAAACACAGTTTCCTCAACTGCTTCTCACAGAACTTGTGCTTCAGACCCTTCACAGACCTTGTTGCCCTTCTATTGTCGTGCTCCAGCAATCAATCTTACCCTGACATTTACTCAAAAGATACACACATACAAAAAGTGCATGATATGGGTGAAAAAAAAAATAGTTTGAAGGAAAGATGTGTTCTTCAAAATGCGATTCCAAGTAACAACTAGGTATTACTTTTCTTTTCCCCTTAAGAGTGTTCAGGATTAGGTTTTCTAGATGCTTCCATTTTCTGATGTGTTCCCTACCAAAACTAAACATTCAATACATACCATGTCCAAGTTGAGAGTTACGCAAGTCTTGCTCCTCCTGCAACCAGCATTACGTTTGACAATTTGTACACACAACAAAGCCTACAAGAAAGCAGAGACATAAGGAAAGTCTGGGAGAAAAAAATTTGGGCTTAGGTGAACTGTTAGGGTCAGCTTCATTGCAAGGTATCTAGAAGAGGATGATGGAAGAAGAGACTTCTAAATAGGAATGAGATTTTAAAAACCTTCAGCTGCCCCAAGCAGAGAATATTGTGATCTTAAAGTAAAGAGGATAAAAGCAATGAGACTGAAATTGGACAGTTTTAAAAGTTACGTTAGATATATCCATATGCCTTAGGCAATTCTCCTTGAAATGAAGGTGGTGCTATATTTTGGGCTTTATGGTTTGGTTTGGGTTTTTTATAAGTAACTGCTTTTAGAAAGTTCCATGTGGTACGAACACATATTTCTGAATTTCCTCCAATGACTAATGTATAGTCATTTCAGTTGGCATTTGACTTTTAACTGAAAAGTTAAATTTAATTTTTCTTCTCCCTTTATGTTTAATACAGACATATGCAAGTCCAAATTTAAGTCCTATCAGCATATATGGCCCATGGAAAGAAATGAGATTAGCTTATTGAATGTAATTTTTATACCAGCTTTAATTCAGGTTTAAGGAATTTTGAAGCACAGAATTGTGTCATTTTTAGAACTAGACTACATTTTACTGTGTCACCAGCACACCGCAGACTGTTCTGCTCTACAATGTATCAGATTGCAGATGCTGGACTCCCTTCCACCTTCTTGGCAGGATGTTTTGTGTGGAATGAATTGCAACGAGAAGTTCTGGAGACGAATCAAGTCCACTGTGATTGCCTTGCTGTTATGTTACTTTCAGGGGAGCAGGAAAAGCAGCAGTGTTTGTTGTGTAATTTATTTAGAGATATGGCAGAGGTTCATTTTTCCTGAAAGAAAGCGTGACCAGAGGCAAGGAGTTCTTTGGTTTGTAATAATAATAAAAAAAAGTCCAGGTTAATTTGCAACTGTTCCAAAATAGTGAAAATTGTAAATTCCACTACAAGTCTTATCTTTATGTAACATGCATTTATGTATGAAAATAAGATATAGGTGGTTGCCAAAGCCTTATTTAGGAATAGCTTGAACCACAGCGAACCGTAACTACTGTACATTGAGGAACCTGAGCATAGACTCAAAAGGAAACCATTTGTATTAAAGGACTTGAAAAATTACCTCAGAGAAATAAGGAAGACATTTCCTTTCAGTTTGGTTGTAGCAAACAGAAGACCAGGACTAACTAACTGGTGTAGGTGACTAGTTTCATGATAAGGACAGGTACCAGTACTTCTTAATTGCACTAAGATGAGAAAGAAATACAGTAATAGAGCAATAAAAAAAATCACTAGATACTAGCTAAGCACAACATTAATGGCTCTTTGGCCATAAAAACCTCATCTAGATACAAAAGTGCTGACTGAAGAGGTTGCCGTTCCCATGTATTCATTGCTGCCAACATCTCCAGTCATGGTGGCATTGGTGTTCGGCTCTGTGTACAGTGATCCATAGCAAAGCAGGTTATGTGTGCGTTACTCTTAAGGCAAATTCACCTTTGTGAGCCTAAACACTTGTCCATTGCTGCCTGGCTAACCTCAATAATTTTGCTTGAGCTGAATTAAGGAACCCTCCAAAGCCCTGGGGCAGATGATGCTAAGCACCCCCTACCCACAAGAACTTCTTACACTGTGTGACTGGATCTAGCAATGGAATATTTGTTGCTTCAGAAATACGCAAGCTCAGCCTTGCAAACAGCTCAGCAGCCTCCATACCTTGTAAACACATACATGCATGGCTCCCAGCTTTTGGTAGAGGATGCTGGGGGGCAGCCAAAACTTTCCCTGCATAGTGGAAGGATTTGCAGTGGAAGAGAAGGGGACATTCACCAGAATAGATTGATTTTGGTGTCTTTGTCAACAGATTCTATTGGTAACATGGAAGAGACCTTTAGGATCATCAAGTCCAAACACCAACCCAGCACTACCAGGTCACCACTAAGCCATGTCCCTCACACCACATCTCCATATGTTTTCAACCCCTCCACAGATAAAGAGTCCATGACTGCCCTGGGCAGCCTAGGCCAGGGTTACACAATGCATTTGGGAAAGAAATTGTTCCTAAACCTTCCCTGGTACAACTTGAGTTCATTCCCCCTTGTCCTGTTGCTTGTTCCTTGGGAGAAGACACCAATCCCCACCTCTCCCCAGCCTCCTGTCAGGAGTTTGTTGAAAGCAAGGTCTCCATGAGCCTCCTTTTCTCCAGCCTAATTGCCCCCAGTTCCTTCAGTTGCTCCTCGTAGGACCTGAGATAAAGTAAAATAGTTTTACTTTCTTGGTCACCCTTCCCACAGAGTTCAGCATTCTCGGGACAGGGAAATGGTATCTCTCTACCTGCTCTGGACTCAGCTGGAGAAAACAGGGGAGACTTTCTTGGAACTGGAGTGAGAATAATAGGAAAGGCAAATCTCAGAGAGGTGTATGGAAGATGTTTCTCTTTTTTTTCCATTCCTCACAGTCCTGTTGCCTCATAGGGCTGCTGCCCCAAATGTTGTGCTTGTTGGTCATCTGATGTCCAAGGTGCTGGAGCATTTATGATGCTTATTTTTCACAGCAAGGTTATCTTCATATTTGTATGCTTCTCTATCCTCTTCTGATCTGCAAAACCACAATCGTCTGACAAGTTAAGAAATTAATTTACAGAGATAGTTAGTTAATGCCAGGCTGGGATTGTTAACAGCTGCAGAAGAAAAATTAAACATCTGACCTAATTTATGCTGTAAAAGGCATTGTATGAGCCATTTGTGGATTTTTAGGTAAAATCATCTACTTGGTTATACCAGAGCAGATTCTTCACTGTTTAGTCATGTTAATACAGCAGTGTACTGCTCTGTTAGGGGATTTTTCATTGAGCACAGATGAGACACAACACGAGTATTGTTATGCTTACAACTGAAGGCTGCTTTGCAGATTGTGGGAACTGAGCCCATGCTCTCAGTGAGCCTATACAAAGGTCACCACTGTGGAACTAGTCGACATGATCATCACACTAACAGAAGCTGCTGGTTAAGGGGGCTGTGAAAAGTGCACTGCTACTTGTACTATGCTTATGCAGTTCTTCCTGGGTGGAAATAAAATGCAGTAGATGCTGATAAGTAGCAGCCAGTATTGCTGCTGTTATCTGTACAGCTCTGTAAATGACAGAAAAAAACTCAACCCTCTGTGACAGAGAGAGATCTTCCTTAAAATATCTATTTTACTGCATGTTGATGCAATGAATTTTTTCTGTCATGTATTTTCTTGCTTTTTCTCTCTGTTTTAAAATTTATGGCCAAGGGACTTCTCTGTCTGTGCTAGAAGGTCAGGCAATCCATGTGGACTATTAATGCACTGGAAACACGGTTATGTGGAGAAGTTTCAAACCATAACATAAGCCAGATGTTTTATTCTTCTTTCTGGAAGGTATTTCATTCACAAAACCACATGAATAAAAGAGCAGATTCCAAAGGAAAAGTCCTATTTTCTTGATCTCCTTACTGAGCACAGTGATGCTCCTTCAATTAAATTCATTGGCAAATGTTTGAAGCTTCAGCAGGTACAGAATTGAGGCCCGTATTTCTAATGTTATAAAGGTATCAGTTTACATTCCATCCACTGTAGGTCATTTCCTTGCCCTGTTAGGCCCAAGAGTGGTACCTGAAATGCTCTCTATGGCAGTCTAGGGGGAAAGAAAAGGAAGTTTTATGATGATTTGGAACACAAGCAACTTCTACTGCAATAGCATTCAGATAGACCATGGCTTTCCTCTGGGCCAGGAGCTGCAGTGGCGTATTACAGCTAAAACCTGTGTTTAATATTTCTAATCATGCTGCTCCTTGGTTCAAAAAACCCAACAGTGGTACAGGCCAGAGAATAGTGAATAGCATGGCACGTGCTCATGGAATCTCATGGGACCAAATCTTTCATTTAGTTTGTTTTGCAAAGCTCCAGCATAAAGTTAGAATAAAAACTTGGAAAAAATGTGACTTTTTCCTGGTCATGGAGTAAGGAAAGATGAAAGAGCTGGGGCTCTTTAGTTTGAAGAAGAGGAGGAGGCTGAGAGGAGACCTCATTACTCTCTACAACTAGCTGAAAGGACATTGTGGAGAAGTTGGTGCTGGTCTCTTCTCACAAGCAATTAGTAATAGAACAAGAGGGAATGGGTTCAGGCTACAACAGGGTAGGTTTAGACTTGACATTAGGAAAAAATGTTTCACAGAAAGGGTGATCAAGCAGTGGAATAGGCTTCCCAGGAAGGTGGTTGAGTCGCCATCCCTGGATGTGTTTAAAGATCATTTGGATAAGGTAGATGGTTGGCCTTGATGATCCCAGAGGCCTTTTCCAATCAGAGTGATTCTGTAATTGTGGCCCTTGAAATACACTGTGATGGGGAATAGACTTTCATCTTTTGTAAAGGGCAAATAATTTACAGTTAACTGTTACTCGTCCAACTCCAACATAAATAAGAATACATGTTGCTTTTGCCCACTTAAAATCACAGAATTGTTTAAGTTGGAGAAGACCTTTAAGATAATTGAGTCAACCATTAACCCAACAATCCCAAGTCCACCACTGCCTCTAAACTCCAGATCGCCACAACTTTGAAATATGTCCAGGAAGGGTGATTCAGCCCCTCCCTGGGCAGCCTCTTCCAAGGTCTGATGACCCTTTCCATGAAGAAGGTTTCCTAATGTCTAACCAAAGCTTATTTCTGCAAAATAGAAATTGAAATCATCTAGTAGTGATAAAATCTCAGACATGTTTCCCATGCGCAGTAACTAATCTGGGATTTTTAATGATTGCTATATTAATTAAAATAATAAATAATAACACAGCAGTAAGTACTGCAATGCTTTGAAGCTGTCAGAAAGGACACTTCAGCTGGAATACTCAATTGGGTGAAGTCCCCACTGACTGGAAAAGGGGAAACATAATTCCTATTTTCAAAAAGGGTAGGAGGGGGGAGCAGGGAACTACAGGCCAGTCAGTCTCACATCATGGAGCAGATCCTCCTGAAGGCACTACTGAGTCAGGAGATTTGTGAAGAGGTGATTGGGAACAATCAGAATGGCTTCACCAGGGGCAAATCATGACTGACAAATCTGGTGGCCTTCTATCAACAGGTCACAACATTAATGGATGAGGGACGAGTGACTGATGTCATTTACCTGGACCTCAGCAAAGCCTTTGACACTGTCCCACACCACATTCTGGTCTCCAAGCTGGTGGAACATGACTTTGATGGGTGGACCACTAGATGAGTAAAGAACAGGATTGATGGCCGCACCCAGAGTGGTTGTTGATGGATACATGTCCAAGTGGAGGCCAGTGTCAAGTGGAGTCCCTCATGGATCAGTCCTGGGACCAGTCTTGTTCAGCATCTTTGTCAGTGACATGGACAGAGACATTGAGTGCACCCTCAGCTGTCTGCTGACAACACCAAGCTGTGTGGTGCAGCAGACACGCTGGAGGGCAGGGATGAACCCTGATGGGGTTCAACAAGACCAAGTGTAAGGTCCTGCATCTGGGTTGAGGCAATCCTAAGCACAAATACAGGCTGGGCAGTGACTGGCTGCAGAGTAGCCCTGAGGAGAGGGACTTGGGGGTCCTTGTGGACGAGAGGCTCCACATGAGCCGGCAGTGTGTGCTTGCGGCCCAGAAGGCAAACCAGATCCTGGGCTGCATCGGGAGAAGTGTGGCCAGCAGATTGTGGGAGGTGATTTTCCCCCTCTGCTCCGCTCTGGTGAGACCCCACCTGGAGTACAGCGTCCAGTTCTGGACCCCAGATTACAAGAATGATGTGGACATGCTGGAGTGTGTGCGGAGTAGGGCGACAAGGATGATGAGAGGGCTGGAGCACCTCTCCTAGGAGGATAGACTGAGGGAATTTGGGCTGTTTTGAGGTCCTTTCCAATCCTTAATGTTCTGTGATTCTGTGAGAAGAGGAGGCTCCCAGGTGACCTTATTGTGCCCTTCCAGTGTCTGAGAGGGGCCTCCAAAAAGGCTGGGGAGGGACCATTTAGGATGTCAGGTAGCGACAGGACTAGGGAAAATGGAGCAAAGCTGGAGATGGGTAGATTTAGACTTCATGTGAGGAGGAATTTCTTCAAAATGAAAGTGGTGAGAGCCTGGAATGGGTTGCCCAGGGAGGTGGTGGAGGCCTCGCCCTTGGAGGTGTTTAAGGCCGGACTGGATGAGGCTCTGGCCAGCCTGGTCTAGGGTGGGGCGTCCCAGCCTGGTGAGGGGGGGTTGTAACTGGATGATCAGGTGGTCCCTTCCAATCCTGAGTGATTCTGATTCCCTAACTTCTCCAATGAAGTGATCCTGGTGTGGCAGGGGGATTGCACTAGATGATCTTTCGGGGTCCCTTCCAATCCCTGATGAGTCTATGATTCTATGATCCTAACAGTGTTTAGGACTTCTGCTAATCATGCAAGTAAAACCACGACAGGGAGACAGATTATCTGGGGCATGAATCAAGTGGTGGTGAAAATGTCAAGTGAAATCTTTAGCAGCAATAAAGCAAGAATAGAGCTGATTGATACCAACCAAGGACCTGGCCTGCCAAGTGTCATGGTTGTGACAGGCTGCTGGCAGTCCCCAGAGTTGAGAGGTGCAGTGAGATGGATGAGAATGTAAGCCCATTTAAAAGCAGACCCTTCTATAAATAATATCAGAGAGCTTGGTTCAGATGCCAAGCCAACACATTGCCAGCTCCATCTGGAATCCTCTTGGTAAGAATGTGAGGGAAGGAGCCTGGGGAAAATTCTGTTCCTGCAGCCATGGGTATTAAAAATCAGTCTGGTGGACTGCTCCATGGCTCTCACAGACTTCCAACAGGATTTCGGGAAGTGAGAGAAAGCCTGGAGGAAAATAAGATCACTTGTAAATCTTGCATTTTACACTAATTTGCCTAAGCAATGTGTCTGCTGCTGATTGATACCCTTTTGAGGTTGAAAGAGAGAGTAAAGGGCAAAAGACTAAATGATCATGGGTGGACTGAAGAGAGGGGCTTCACTGATTTTCTTGCATATAGATGTTCCACATAAGGAGAAGTAGCATTCAATTTCTCATACTTGCAGTTTAAATGGAGTTGCTCACTAGTGCAAAATAGAGACCATTGCTACCAGAGAATAGTAAAAACACAACCCCAAATCCAGTTGTTGCAAGCAGGCAACTTGGTGCAGCCTGAGTGCAGCAACACTGTTTCAGAGGCTGGCAGAGCTGTGTAGGATCTTAGCTGCTCTAGGCTAAGTGCCTTTATAGCCACAGGACAAGAGCTGGTGTTGTGGAGCTTAGTAGCCATGTAGCTCTGAAAGAAATGCTGGCTTTTAGAGATGCTTTTCCTGTTACTCTGAGGGTAGGTGTTATGTGTAATGTCCACATGGAACCTTTGTTGTGTTTTCCTTTTTTGCTCAACAGTTATGTGTGAGCAGTTCCATCTCACAGCCATGCAAAAAAGCGTGACATCCTAAACGTGAAATACACTTTCTGTTACTATATATAAACAGCTACCCCAATTTAGATACTCATTTGCTTCAACTTGTTGTATTGCTATGTGACAAGCCCTACGGTAACCGAATCCCTGTGAGCTTAAAGTGGAGCCACTTGCAATGCAGAGATTGTAACATATGGAAAAACTCCAATTATTTCAGAAATAGAAGAGCCATACTGAGAAGTGGGAAAGTGTTATACAACCAAAATGTGGTAGTTGTTGGCTTCTTCCTGACCTAATGTTTTCCTCCATGCTCTTTTTTGTTCCACTCTTAAAATGCCTTATTAGCGATGCTTAATGCTAACTAATGGAGTGCTTTGTATTCTGACAGAGAGTGGTATTCCTGGAAGCAGACAGGCATGGTTTTACCTTTATTACAGAAACCATTCAACTATTACAATAAAAAAAAAAATTGGTCTGCACACCCTCTGTTAAAGGTTGTGTATTATTAAGAAAGAGAAAATAATTCTGTTCATTTTGTTTCATGAGAAATCTCTAGAAACTAAGATCTGCAGGAAATAATCAAGTTTCATGTTTCTGGTTAGACCTGCAATGATAAGGAGGCTGCACTTGGTCCTCTTTGAAAAAGGGGAGAAAACAGGTTTCATTTGTGGTAGGAAAAAAATCCAGCAATCTCCAACTCCATCTTTCCCCTCCAGCAGGATCATGGGCCACCATAACCACAACGTTTTAGCAAAAATTGCATGTGCACAGTGCCAGCTAAATCTACATTGGGATAAACTTACCTCTTAGTAACTCAGTAGAATGAATCATGGAACTGAGGATGAAGAAGTTACATTTTCAAAGGAAGATGAAGCTCCAAATGCAAAGTAGTAGCCTAGGCTTGTAGAAATTCCCAGAGAACCACAAATTTCCATCTTGGGAACAGGTGATGTGCTCTGAGAGTAGGAACCATCTAGTTTTGAAGCAAAAAACTACACAGCCAGAAGACAGGAGGAGGAACTGGTTAACATGATTACCATGCTATCTTAGAAGTTGCTTATTATTTCTATTGCATCATGCAAAATAAGAACAAAAAAAGAACATTTTGTATATATGTCAGGAAAAGCTTCCTCTCAGTGACAGATGATGGAATGCAGAGTCTTTAGGTTTTGCAGTGTTGTAACCAAGATTTTCCGATTATGCTGACAGACAAAAAAGCCGAAGCAAGCAAAGGTCCTTGATCCAGTGACAGGTTGTCCTTTAGCTGACATGTCTTTGTTACTTGTGGAATTACTAGAGGCAAAGCTATCTTGCAAGGTGTCTCAGTAAGACATCTTGATACCTGATTCAGCAGCTGGTTCTTACTGGTTTAGTGATATTTTATACCTAATCCTTGTAGCCATTCCTAAAATTTCAGAGGCTCTTGACCTTGCCTGTAACTCTCATGAACCTTAGGAACTGCTGTCCTAAACTGGCATAGAGAAAATTCACTCTTTACTAGGTATGTCCTCTGAATCCAAATCCTTAAAATCTCAAAATCCAATTTGTCTGTTTTGATGATGACTTTCTCCATTCAAATGAGTTATCTACCAGGCTCAGGTGAACTTTCTTTGGGTACTTACTGACCTTCCTGCGAGTTAAAATCCTCAGGCATGGATAATGTATTTGCTCTCTCTTAGAGAACTTGTATCTGGGTGTTAAGAAGAGAAATGTCTTATGCCATGGTCTCTTATTGTGTTACTCATTCTGTTTCACAACACAGCAATAGGTTTTTTTAAATGGCATTTTAGTCAATTTTCCACTATGGTACAAGCACAAGGATTGAGCAAAAATATATGAAATATCAGACGTATTTTCTGCAGCACTTACTGTTAGTGAGTAGAATTAGAAAATGAGAAACATTTTTTGCTATCTTCAAAATCCTTTACCATCTCTCAGCTCTCCTTTTACTTTGCAGAGACACATCACTAACAGAATGTGAGACGTTTTCTCAGCACAAAATGAAAAGTTTATACTTGTACTTTTACAAAATATAACTTGTGCCTAAGGTGAGCTTTAGTGGGTGAAAATCTAGGATTACCTTCTTCTTGTTAAAAGGAGGTTTGGCTTAATGTTTGCATGTTTGGACACATTGCTAAGCCTCTGATTTAATGACATAAATGTTACTTTCTGTGGGCCCCACCTGCTTGTTCTCTTCACTTGTTTTGTGAGTTCTCTCTTGTAAGATGACTGAAACATTTGGAAGTAGGTCTGGGTGCAAGGAGGACAGAGGACTTGGTGTAACTCATTACCTGTAATGCCTGCTTCAGTGCAAGTCAATGATAATAATAATAATTCTTAAAAATTCCATCCAAGGGAAGTGCATAATTTTGCTTTGAAAGATGAATTTCAGTCCTTTGGTCCTTTTTTAGCCATAATCTCTACAGAAGGCATAAAATAAGAGGAGTATATTGGATCAGATTTTGGATGACAAGATGTTACATGGTAAGATACTCTCAAGTATAAACTCCTACATCAAAATTAGACTTGTTAGGATGCTGGAGACAAAGGGATGGGATTGTCTAAATTTTGTTGATAGAATGAAATATTGCAAATGGTAAAAAGTAAGGGAACCATCAATTTTAAGGCCTGATGATGAGCAATCCATTACAATGCAGTGTGAGCTGGTAAAAGTTGTGAGAATTAGGTCAGGTTTTGGCACAGCAGATGTGTTTTCCTGTATTGATTTCACTGAAGTGCTGCTAGAAAAGGCTTTGACTCACAGAGTTTGAGGATGTAGAATATGGGGGAAGGGAGACGGAGTTATTCTTTTGCCAGAGTGTAGTGTAAGAGCCATAGGGAATTACTTTCATGAAGAAAGTTTTGCTGTTAGGTGAGGAAATGTTGATTGTGTTCATAAGGCATTTAATGTTGTTACACAAAAAATGCTTTTACAGCTATTTGATATTCAGCATAGGAAGGATGTGAGAGTGAGTCCTGCTGGTTGAAACAAATAATCAGGACTCAATTATTCTTGATTTCCAGTGGTGAAGCAGGCTCAAGAATAGTGTTAATTTTGATTACTATGTACTTGTTCATCAAGTTACTATATATATGCACTAATCATAAATAAAATAGCATGGTAAAAGAAATTAGTATTGTCTTCTAATATTCTAACTTAATTTTTTTTCTTGTCCCAGTTTATAAAGTCTTATTTTCTGTGAGGAATTGATTGTGTTAAATTTAGTACTATGACATGGTAATGTTTCAGTGTTTATGAACCAAACTTCTATGAACTAACCTTTTTAAATGTCAAAAATAAATTACATATTTACATACTTCTCATAAACCTGTATGTGGTGGAACAATGGGCATTTATACAGCTGCATCTCACTAAATCGGACTGGGAACACAGGTCAATTTCTAGCTTTATTTGAACTTCATTTGAAACAGAGGTTATGTGGCAAACAAAAGGGAAGGATGAAAGAATACTGCCAAACAAATTACTTAAGGCAAAATATATAATAGATAAAGAACGTTGAACTGGCATGTAGCTGGTAAAACTTGATAAAACTGGCTCTTTCTCTAAAACTGTTAATTCCTTCAATTACGTCTCTTACAAAAAATGAACTAGTACTAATAAAGAGAAGGGTCTAACTGTCCTTCCTCTCCCCAAATCTGAGATATTCACATGACCTCTAAAACAGGCCATGTCTGGATCTTTCAGGACCCTGCAAATGCAGTTATCAGGACCATGAAATCTAATTTGTTCCAATGCAGTATTTCCAAATCCAGATCAAGGTCTTGTAAAGTGTAAGGGGATGTACGCTTGGAGAGAGCGCATTTGAGTCCAAACTTGGCTTAGGTTGCATGGTTCTGGTTCATGTTCATAACTGCCAGCAGCACGCTGCAGGAAGCCCCTTTTGAATAATTCTGTGCAGTTGATAGTTCCCTTATGTAAAGAAATGGTGATTGTTTGAGGACAATAGGCAAGTGCTTCTGTTTCAGTTATAAAACAGCTCTGCTTAGCATGGGTGCATTGAGATACATTCACAGAGTAGGAATTTGTTTTCATCTTTGGGAAATTATAGAATTCTGGGATAAACATTTCAGTTTTTTATTTTGAGACATGTGCAGGAGAAGGCAGTGGAATGGTTTTTTTATTCTGAGGCACAGAAATGGGGTAAATGAAGGCCATGCTGAGAGGCACAACAGAGATGCCAGTACAGCACGTGTAGTGTATCTGCTCCTTTTTCAGAACAGAGTTTGCAGACAAATTTTTAAACCTCCCTTTTAAACCTAAAACATTTGTATCTACGGTATCTTTTTACCAAGGATACTCTAATAAATTCCTGTGTCATGAGACAATCTACATAAGGAAGCATTTGCCTGCTGCAGAGGAATGGTTTACATGAGAGATAATGGAGACATTTATGTGTTAAATATCTGAGTAAATGGAGATGGTCATTGCCTGTTATTATTGCATGACCTGTTTTTTTGGTCAGTAGTCACAAAGAGGAGTCACACAATAGCACACAGCTACCTTGCCAGCAAAGATCTGCTTTGCACAGACATTCACACAGTGGCTATTTACAGAGTCGTGAGTAGAAGTGGAGCGTGGGTGGCTCACACAGCTCCATGTGCCAGTCCACCAAGGTGGACCGAAAGGTAAATCCAAGGGTGGATTTATGCAGGGAGGTGGACAGGTTCACAGGTCAGCCGTATCCTGTATGTGCTTCCTGCCTTGGGAATGCAGAGCTCACGTATAGCTCTATAGACACGACTCCAGACTGCTGGTGAGCCACAATGTCTTAAAAAAATAACGATAAAAACTGTCAAAAAAAGCCCTAAGCACTGTTCTGTAGCTGTATAACCTGCACTTTGAAAAAACTCCTTTTAAGCAGTCTGACTTTTTCCGAGCTCAAGAAATTGCTTGTGCAGTGAATCTACTTTGATTGAAGTTTTAAATGCAACAGTAGATATATGGATTTATATATATGTAAATGAGATCTGTTTTGCAGAAAACATTTATGAGAGAATTGCGCTGTCCTATTTTAAACTGTAAAAATAATACATAGTGTGCTACCAGTAAAATTACATTCTGAGTAAATCACTGCAGTGGTATCTGGAGGCCTTTGTGACTGATTAGTCACGTTCTGCGTATGAAGTAGTATGGGGTCGAGTGTCAGAGCACCGTATTCCCAATTGATTTTGTTCAGAATTACATGGACACATCATTAGAGCCATGTAAGCAACAATTTCTGTGATTCACTGCCTGTTCTGAAAAATGATAAACTCTTAAACTGGAAACTACATTCTTTTTTTTATTTTCTCCCAGTGAATAAATAAACTGGGACAAGCGGAACATTATGTTGAGTACCTTTAATAACAGCAAAGGAAATCTGGAATCAAAGAAGCACATGGGATCAATTCATATAAGCTGAGAGGAGATGCTGCTCAGACATATAATCTTAGGTCTCCTAAGATAAAAGCCTGAGTTAAAGTCCCTCATGTATGGAAGTTAAAGGATGGTCTCAAGACAGAGAAGGAACATGGTGTGTAGTTGGCCAGAGATGGTCGAGTATGTAGCTGTTTGGTTTTGGGAATAGTGCCTCCCTTAGACTCACATATTAACCTAAAATGTTTCTTTTTGGAAACACTAAACCCATTTTTAATATTTTATTTTTTAAAAAATTTTATTTTTAACACTGTTCACTTACCTCTGCCCCTCAAATCCCCATATGAATTATGTTTTATCTGTGAAATCACTCCTAGGAAGACCAATAAAGGCCTTTTAGAACTAGAATCTCTAGGTGCTAGCAAACTGGAATACATTTGCATATGTGAAAAGAAGCAGATTTAGATAACTGAATAGTATGGAGCATTGTGCTACAACAGCAGCATAAAAATAGAGCTTTGTGATCCAGTGGTATCTCGTTTCCCCAGATGTGTTTGACTAAGCAGCCTCTTATTCCCGGTTGCAGCGTGCTGCCTCCAGGACATTAAACGTGTGGGCGTTAAATATAGATAGAGTGAGATGGTTACTTCATGCAAGAAATTTCAAAGTGGCAAGTTGCCTGCCCAGTGGAAAGTGGACAATAAAGTCTGATTAGAAGAGAGACTGGGAGGGAGTATATGTTTTTTTCCAAGTTTTACACTTTGTCTAGAGAAACATTTTTAACCTGTACTTACAGTATTTTAGACATTTTCTCCCTGAGATACTCTTGAGATACTATAAATGGACAGATTTTAGCTTCATTAAGCAGAATCACAAAACAAGGGCAGCTAAATTTAACATTGCTGTTAAAATGGAAATTCATCATGTGCCACGTTCTTCATTGCTGCCCAGATTGTGCATTGGCACGGGAGACTGTTGCCCAGAAGAAGTGAAGTTTGCACTTGCACTCTTCTGAGAGGGTGCTCGCACTGTTAGCCAGGGACTTTTACTACAGTGTTACAATAAAGATGAACAGTCAAGTATTTTTAATCTGATACACATCTTCATTAAACACTGATTTGGAGCTTGAGGAGGGGGAATTTCTTTTTGCAATCAGAAGAAGCAGCTAATAACTTGAAATCCACCTCAGACAGAGGCTCCTGATACAGTTAAAGCTCATCTCTTCCCATGGCAATGAATTCCTTCTCTTGTCTGTTGTGACATGTAGGTGAAAAACACGTGGCAGAGCCAGACGATGCAGAGCTTGTGAGCCTCAGCAAGAGGCTGGTGGAGAATGCAGTGCTGAAAGCTGTACAGCAGTACTTAGAAGAGACACAGAGCAAAACAAGACACACTGATGGAAGCCCAGTGAAATCTGAAGAAGCAGCAAGTGGCAGTAAGAATGAGAATGGCCATGAGAACAGCAAGTGAGCCCTGTGCAGAAAGCTTGAGAGCAAACATCCCTACAAGAATAACCACAAAATTGTGTTCCAGCTCCCTTCTGCCATTTGCAAAGTGATGCTGGGTGACAGGCACTCTGGTTTGTGAGTCTCTTATCACAAGTTTGTTCTGCATTGAAGGACACTGTCCTGATTTAGTAGGTGCTTGGTGCTGCTGAAAACCTGTTGAATGCTGGAAGGGATGGACAATGGAAAAAAAGACAAGAATCGTGAAGCAGGCAGCTATAATCTTCACTTGCTCTTGATAGGAGCCCCTTCCTTGCTTCTGGAGAGAAACAGAACCATTTGCCTTTCGGATTGTCCTGAAGGGCCATTGAAGAGGCCTTGCCATAAGTGGAAATGATGCCCTCTGCCTGCAGGGCTAGCACTGCCACAGGACTCCTCACACCATGTGAGAGCACGTGCTGTTTCCTAGTCAACAGCAGTCAATCCCAAGCTAAAAATTACCACTACAGATATCCTTTGCAGATACTATTACACCATATATAATGTGACAGGAGTTTCTCTTAAACAGGACTGTTCTGTACTTTTTGGTAGCATTTGTTGATGTCAATTCTATTTTATTTTATTTTTGACAAAGTACCTTTTTATAAAAAAATCGGTGTGGGCATAATGAGCACTTACATTGCTCAAACCAGATACCGTTTCTTTATCGCCATATGTTAATGATCCTCTATGATGTTTGTTGTTATAAAATGTGTTCTATTGTTATTTTCCTCTAGGAACGAGCCATGAAGCAAATTTAGTAAAGGAAGCTTTGCACAGAGAAACACAGGCCCTGTTATCCAGACTGAACCAGCTAAAGAAGCTGTTAGCCAGCCCTGAGATCCGCACAAAAATTAGCAAAGAACTTTTTAAAGATGGGCACAGCTCTTAGAGCAAATGAACAGTTGTGTTCACTCTGGATCTTTGAACACATGAGTGTGAATTGCTGTCAAGTAAAATCTTTTTAGGTTGTATAAAGACTAAAACATTTCTTCAAGGAGTTTTCCTTTCTTCTTTTTACCAAAAATCGGAATGGGTGTAAATGGCTCATGAGGAATCCTACTGAAATACTTGCACGGAAGGGTTTTATTTCCTTTTTTATCTCCTCAGCACTACTTTGAAACATGCTTGAATGTGCAGGTAAATGCCATCACTCCGAAGTGGAAAAAAATGCTGGTCTCAAATATATCTGAGCAAACACTGTGCTCTTCTTTTACAATTGTAAATAGTTCAGAATTTTCTGGTAGATTCCCTCCCTAGCAATCATATACAAGCATTAAAACAACAGATGCTTTTAAATACTTTAAAATGTATATTTGAAAGAAAACCTCTTTAGTTATCTGCATTTTGGATATGTAACGGCATTTTGGGTTAGCACTGGGTGATTTTTATTGTTTTGGTTTTTTTAAACAGCACTTGAATACGTGTACAGATGCTGACATGATGTTTCTGCTCATGTTTACACAAATGCAAGAATGTTCTAAATTTCAGACTGAAATTCAGGCTCCATTGTGCTCAATGGCAGATTCTTCTTGACTCTGAGTCAGGATGCTGCAAATCAGGAGTTCTTGTGAAAGTAATAATAATATTCCTTGGGATAAGATTTGCCTTTTTACTTTTATAGAACACTGATTTTGTCTTTTGTTTTTGATGTTTTCTCTATCTCTACCTTCTGCCTGAGGTGGCGTTGTCTGTTTGCTCTTGTTCCTTCCACACACTGGAAAGATTCACTGAAACTTTGAATGTACAACAATGCAGGAGTAGGTCTAATATTTGCATTTTTTATAAACATTGTTTAAAATTGCCTCTGGTTTTAAAAGCTGTGTATAATGTTGTGATCAGTATCAGAACTGTGCTGTGGAAACAGCTCCATGCATATTCTTCATTGGTCTCAAGCACTGGTCATTCATCTTGTATGTCAGAGCTTTATTTTCCTCATTTGATATATAACAGTGTATTCTGAAATGCATCACAATACGTGCCATGTATTTTTCCCTTTGTACACTGTGTACGTTTTCACTCGTCCTCAAGTGGACTTCAATAAAACAAAGTACTTGCAAGTAACAGGGCTGACAGAAAAGTGCTTGTAAATCATCACACCATTAAGTCAACTCTGGGTGTTGTGCCATGGTACTGATCTAGAGCTTTGGTGCTGAAACTGTGTGAGAAATTCATGAAGATAAGCTACTGGTTTAAGTGACAAAACTTTGAAAGGCTATTCTGAGCAGTGTGGGTTTAGAAGGAAGTACTGATTTCCTGGAGATCTGTTTCTGCTCTTCAACATCCAAAACTGAGTTTGAGTGTAATAAGCAGTCTCAAATTTGCTCTTTAAGAATAATAATAAATCTGAATCTGCATTCATCTCTATCTGGATGCCTGAGGGTTGCTTTGCCCTGCTTTTAGACTAGGACTTTGTTTTGCTCAAAGCAGGCTTCTGTCTGTGAATGTCCTCTGCCTCTGCTCAGCTGTTGATAGTGGATTGTCTTGGCCTGAGAAAATGAGGGTCTGAGTCCACCATATCTTTCAGCTGCTTCCATCCCTTTGGAAAATAGACGAAGTTTCACTGAAATCCCGAAGAGGTGGATGTCTTTGCAGAGACACCTCTGGTCTCACTCAAAGTGCAGGAGGTCTGAGGGGTCCTGTGAGGTTGCTTGCTGAAGTCTTCATCTCAGGATGACTCCTGTGTGATCCTGAGGCCACAGCGATGGTACAAAAGCAGTTTCCAAGACATATACTCTCCCATAACTAAGACCTAGTCAGCATGGCAGCTGGATAAAGTAAGTGTTGTTTTAACTTTATGAGAATTGCTGTAAGTCATGCTCATGCAGTGATTTAATTTGTGAAAACCGTTTGGAATTTTGATTCTTCCATAAGTTTTCATGTAATGATGAGGGTGATGTCTGAAGCCAGTGAAGGTGCATTCAATTTCAAAGAGCTCATTAGCACCCTACCATGACATTCTTTAGAAACACTTCACACTCTTTATTTCAGTTACATTAAATTAGTACATTAGCCCCATTTGAGAGGCAGAGTCACACCATCCTTCTGGGAAGGGAAACTGTTGAGCCCTGGAAATAGAAGCACGTTAACGCCAACGTGTTTTACTCTGCTGCTCCTTTGATCAGTACAGTTTCTGCATAAGCAAGTTTTAGCCTGCACACATCTTCTCATTTGTATTCTCCTCGTGTTATGTCTTTGTAATGAGAACATTTGTACTGAATGAAAATCAGTCCTGAGAGATGGCTGGGCTGAGAAATAAAACACACTCACAGCGGTGCAATAATTAGAACAGTACATGAGAAAACAAAAAGGGATAGGGCTGCCATTTCCAACATAGCAAAATGAATACTTCAGCCTTGATAAGCAAATATCTCTGCAGCAGGACACTGATGTTTGGCTGCTGAGTTCTGGTCTCTGCTCCCACTGCTGACGTTTACCTGCTTTGTTTAGTGACTTTTGGATGCAAAACTCGTTAGCAGAGATTGAGAGGTGGAGGGGACTCTCTTCATTGCAGGAAAATAAAACTCCTCCTACTCTTGGTGATTAAGGATTAGGCCAATCAAAAACGCACGATTAGGGTAGTTAAAAGGAGTTGATTAAGAAAGGACAAATGAGGATTTAGACATAAGCTTATTTGAAGTTTTTCTTTCAGATAAAAAAGGCAGAGATGTTTTGAGGTCCGAATTGTCTCTAGAGAGTCTGTGGAGGTTTTATAGAAAAGATGCCATTTGAATTAAAAGTCAGGGAAAGAATCACGCTTTCCAAATAACTTTTAATTCTTTCTCTCTTTTTTTTTTGCTTTCCCCCCAGCCTTACAGAGAACTCCAGGCACTGAAGCAGGCAGAAGAGAAGAATAAGAAAACACACTGAAATGATTAAACTTCAGTCATATCTTTGATATCCAGAATGTAGCAGAAAAACAAAGCCAAGAAAAATGCTTGCCAAACTAACACTGATTATAGATTTCCAGGCATTTGTAATGTACGCATTGTATCATTTTCTGTGTGGACATGGTCATGATCTTTCTAGCAGTGCAGGATTGCACTGAAATACAGAGGACACCCACTTAATTTCCACCTTAAAAGAAGATTATAAAAATGGAAATTGAGTTGCACACTTTTTTAGGGGAGACTGGAAAGGAACTTTATTAGTTATATACTAGACATCTTCTGCATTTTCAGTATATGAGGGTTTATTACTTTCAACACAACAGAGACTACACACATTCCAAGACATCACTGGATTTAGTGATGCACGGACAAGCCACAGATCACTTTGAATCATTTTGTCCTGTTGCTGTGTTATAACCCCAGACATTTGGAAGACCACTTTCATCTGTGGTAATGGCAGAGATGCTTCTTCTTAGAATCACAGAATCGTTAGGCATTGGAAGGGACCTCAAAAGATCATCTAATGCAATCTTCCTGCCACAGCAGAATCACCTAGACCAAGCCATAGAATCAGTCAGCGTTAGAAGGATCATCCAGTTCCAACCCCCCTGCCATGGGCAACCCATTTTCAGGCTCTCACCACTCTCACGGTGAAGAACTTCCTCCTCACATCCACTCTAAATCTACCCATCTCCAGCTTTGCTACATTATCCCTAGTCCTGTCGCTACCTGACATCCTAAAAAGTCCCTCTCCAGCTTTTTTGTAGGCCCCTCTCAGATCCTGGAAGGGCACAGTAAGGTCACCTGGGAGCCTCCTCTTCTCCAGACTGAACAGCCTCAACTCTCTCAGTCTGGCCTCCTAGGAGAGGTGCTCCAGCCCTCTGATCATCCTCGTGGCCCTCCTTTGAACTCACTCCAGCACGTCCACATCCTTCTTGTAATAAGGTCTCCAGAACTGGACATAGTAATCCAGGTGGGTTCTCAGCAGAGCGGAGCAGGGGGGCGAATCACCTCCCTCGACCTGCTGGCCACACTTCTCCTGATGCAGCCCAGGATCCGGTTTGCCTTCTGAGCTGCAAGTGCACGCTGCTCGCTCATGTTTTCATCCACAAGCACCCCCAAAGTCCCTCTCCTCAGGGCTACTCTGCAGCCAGTCACTGCTCAGCCTGTATTTGTGCTTAAGATTGCCTCGACCCAGATGCAGGACCTTACATTTGGTGTTGTTGAACCCCATCAGATTGGCTTGTGTCCACCTCTTCAGCCTGTCCAGGTCCCTCTGGATGGCATCCCTGCCCTCCAGCATGTCTGCTGCACCACACAGCTTGGTGTCATCAGCAAACTTGCTGAGGGTGCACACAATGTCTCTTAACTACTCATTAAGCCTCTGTGTTTTTTACTGCTGTAGCATTTCTGAATCATCAATATGAATTAATAATTTAATGTAATAATAATTTAATGCAATTTAATAGTTTATACTTGGAATAACAGGGGCTGGAAGCCATGGGATCAAAGGGAAGAAGGATCTTCTCTGTCATCAATTAATTTAACGGGGTTATGGATAGTAAAAGACCCTGCTGTGAAAGCCTGTGTCACATGAGCTACCTGCTGTATGACGAGAAGTGTTTTGCCCATAGGCATCAGCATGGTCACACACCATAAGGTCCTTTGCTGGAGAGAAAAAACCAGCTCTGAGTGGCAGCACTCCCAGAAGCTAAGGAGAGCTGAGGTAGGAGGCACTGAAGTTAGATAAGCTGATTTCAAATCAAAGTAAACATCAGGAGGGTCTTTCATCCTGAGATTTCTTTATTGAGAGAACAGGTGTAGAAGAAAAATCCCCAACCTGAAGCAGTAAATATTTATTAGGCAGTTGTTTATAGATTAGGCTGCTGGCACAATGTGTAAGTTGCCCTGTGTTTTATCAGGTTACACTAGAGGTTTAAAAACTGAAAATGCTCTTGCTAACAAACGGAGGTAAATTCCCCTAACATTCCACAGAAAAAACATCTCCAGGGTGGGACATTTACCTGAAGAGAAATGCAATCAAACTTAGGCCAACACTGGATACTTGTAAAAATCTTGTGCTGAGCCTCTGAGATAAACAAATAATGGCAAAGTAAACATATTTACGATTACATTCCGCAAGTCGCATTATCATAGAATAATAGAATCACTACGGATTGGAAGGGACCTCGAAAGATCATCTAGTCCAATCCCCCTGACACAGCAGGATCATCTAGACCAGCTCACACAGGAACACATCCAGGCGAGTCTTGAACATCTCCATTGATGGAGACTCGACAACCTCCCTGGGCAGCCTGTTCCAG
>VXBP01008809.1:298185-403832 GCA_013400115.1 Rhinopomastus cyanomelas
TTCTCCCAAACTACTCTCCAGCAGGTCAGTCCCCAGTCTATACTGGTACCTGGGGTTGTTCTTGCCCCAATGCAAGACTCTACACTTACCTTTGTTATACCTCATTACATTTCTCCCTGCCCAGCTCTCCAGCCCGTCCAGATCTCGCTGAATGCCAGCACAGTCTGCAGGGGTGTCGGTGACACCACCCAGCTTTGTGTCATCAGCAAACTTGCTGACAGCGCATACCAATCCCTCATCTAAGTCATCAATGAATAGATTGAACAGGACTGGTCCCAGTACCGACCCCCTGGGGCACTCCACTAGATACAGGCCTCCAACCAGACTCTGTCCCATTGACCACTACTCTCTGGCTTCTGTCCTTGAGCCAGTTCATGATCCACCTTACTACCCGAAAATCTAGACCACACTGCCTCAGTTTGTCTGTGAGGATGCTGTGAGAGACTGTGTCAATATAGATCACATCCACTGCTCTGTCATCATCCATCCACCTGGTTATGCCCTCATAAAAGGCTATCATTATTATTATTGCTTTTTTAGCTTTGTGCAAGAATAATCAGACAGTTTTTCCAACTGAACAAACAGCATTAGAGACAGTTAGCGGTTTTCTACCTGTTTTTAACTGTTCCACTTCCTACAGCCCTTCAGAGCTGCATAGAGAAATAGGAATTCTGTCTTCTCTCTTAACAGGTATTACACGTATGTATACAAAAACTACCTGCAATGCATATAATCATGTATATATTTTTAAGAACCAGAAATTTTCCACATCTACTTATGTGCAGGTAAGATCTGAGTTAGAGCAAAGATCTATGTTGCTGGTTTGTAAGTGCAGCCAGCAGTGGCTCCCTAAATAGGGGCCACTGAGTGTTTCTCTTGCTGACAGATCCTCTCAGTCTCCAGCAATCAGCCCTTCAGGGATTTTGTGAGTGGGAGCTTGTGTCTGGTGCTGGATGCTTTGATTACCAGCCTGATTACCCAAAAATGGAAATTATTTCCAAAGAGGAGAAGAGACATAAGAAAATAATCACAAAAGACAGCGGAAGTCATAAGTGAATTAATGAGCTGGAGAGAAACTCAGTTCTTTTTAATGAATTGAAGATTATTTGATGTAGTCCCAGCTTTAAAAAAACTAGAAGTGGACTGCAAACTGCTGAGTCCATCCTCAGGTTGCGTGTCTGCCCTACGCTGTCAGCTATGAGTCTGTACCCATGGCATGCACAGGGAATGGCAAAGCACAGACAAGTCCTCATGCCAAAGGTCTAGCATAATGATGTTTTCTTTTATATTCCCCATTTCTTTCCTAATAACTCCTCTTGTTCCGTTTAGGTTTTAGTTTGCTGCCTTGAAATAAGCTGAAATTTTTAAAGAATACAGTGATTGCTCGATCTCTTTCCTGGGTGGTAGTAGTAGCTAATATAGAGACAGTTTTATTTTGAGTGGATAGAGTACATTTTGGATTACTTTGTGTTTATCACTGCCAATTTGTTCCAGCCATTGCATGATTTACAGATATTCCTGCCAAATCTTTGCACAGCTCTTGAGCTTAGCTTTGACTACCATGAGCAATTCAGTATCATGAGCAAAAACCATCTCCTAATTCTTTGTATTCTTTTCATGATCACGAACAACCATTTTTGGAGTTCTACAGCTGTTCCATTTCCTATTACTCTACTAATTTTTTCCTCATAATTGCTTCATTTCTTTATTGCACTTTGAGGAGAGACGTTAGAATAGTTTGTCAATTAGCTCATCTTTAAGTGTATGTTTGTTGAGATCTTCAGGTAAGTCCAACAACTTTAAAAGCTACGTTGATTCATTCCCTATTTTCTATGTTTAGCCCTCATTCGGAGCTAAACTACAGCATTTGCTGACTTTTGGGATTTGTTAGACTACTCATAAAAGCTCAACAGAAAGTATAAGAAGAAGCACCTGTTAACGGAGTGTGCAGTGCACATCCAGAACAAAGTTTTAGTAATCCTTGCATGAAAAGGTGATGTGAAAAGCATGTTAGACCTCCCCTTTCAACCTTCAGCCAGGGCTCACACAGGTGACATTAGGGCACAAACAACAGTTCATTGTAGGGAGGAGAAGATGGGATATCTTCCAGGCGTTTGCAATAACTTTGGTCTAGACTAATTTCCTCTTGACTGTATTTAGATGGAGGCAATTTAAGGGGTAGGAAATAAAGATCTGGGAGAGAGAGATAATTTAATTAAAAGAATAACCCTGCATGCTGATATTAATAATGTTTCATACAGGAAAATTTATTCTTGGCCTTCAAAAAGCTGCTTTCAGTTGTCTGTCATGCTGAGGACATTTTGCACCATCTGGACTTCTGTTCCCATTTTCAGGCAGGAAATATTTTCATTCCTGTGTAAGCTTCGCATCTTGGATGCAGTGATCTCTAAAGCTCAGTTTCAATACAAATATTTCATAAGTTAGACCAAATATTGAGCATCAAACACTGGATTGATTTTCTCTTCAGAGCTTCCATTTCTTTAATGTGCAAGTTGTTACTATGAAAAGCAAACTTGAATGACTCAAGGTCCTGTCAGCTTTCTGAGGGACATGGCAAGAATAACAAAATGTGAGAATCCCATTTAAAAGCTTCATTTTCAAATGTGAAACTGGGTGCTGCTGAAGACCTTTGTCATGTGTCAATATAGTTTTATTGACTTGAGTTTATTCTACACCAGGACCAACCTACTTGAAAAAGTACCGTTAGGATTTATGACAGGAAAACAGCTCTATCCAGACAAAAATTTTATTGTATATTTAGACACAGTCCACACTGTACATATCTCTTGCAAGATTAGAAACAGTTAAACTTTGGCTCACAAGATATGTAATCTACATATTTTAAACAAATTTTAACCAAATGCAAATCTAATTTCTCCAGCTACAAGTTCCATTGGTAGGTAAGCCTGGAAAATCCGCTTAGAGCTAACAGCAGGTGTTTAGATAAGCAATGGAAAATGCATGTAAAGCTTGTGACTGGATTAGAGCAAAGTTATGATAACTGGGAATATCTGGTTTCTGTTTGGGCTGAAAATATTTTGGGAATAGTTTTAGCACAGCTACATAGGAGTTCCAGCCCTGGCAACATCTGTGAAACAGAGAACAAAGGGTTAGAGAATAAAAAATCAGCAAAGCCTCAAAAATGCCATGAAGTTTTCTTTATGGGATTGTTCTGAACAGCAAGTCTGATGTGAGAACCTTTCTTTGAGGAAAATGTGCCCACACCTCTTTTCTTGGAATGATCACGCTTCCTGCTGCTGAAAACAAGAACCAAACAGTTTCTCCACAGGTTTTTCCGGCTGCAGGTCTTTGTTCAGTTAAAATATTCTTAATCCCTTAAGCACAGTGTGGTGGCATTTCTCTGGATGCACCATGATTCCTCTTCTGGCCTTGTAAACAGAGTTTTGTATGCACTGTGCTCCGCAGCTCTCATTTGCAGTGCCTCAGGCTATTTAAATTGTTCAGTACTTTCATTAGTCTCATATTGATCAGGTCTTTTTCCTCCCTGCTGTGCCGAGAAAGGTCCATTTCCATTTGCTATTTAATAAAACCTTTGTACTGTTTATTTGATATTTTGATGATACTTAGTGCAAATCTTGCTTAGTGGTACTTTTTAATTTGACATTTTATTTAAAGCAAACTTTTGAGCTATTTCATCAGGCCCTGCGAGTTCTTTTACTCTCAACCTGTAGTAAATCTCTTCTCCCGGCCTCCCTCCCAGTTACTTACCTAGCGGAAGGCATTCATAGAGTGGATAATCTCTGAGGTCACTACCAACCTAAACCAATGTATGATTCTAAGATTCATCAGCTCCCTGTCTTGGGATTAATTTTTCGTCTTCCTTCTGGGAAGTCGTGTCCTATGTGAGCCACAGCCATTCCTGGTTGACCAAGGACCCTCCAGCCCTGCCCTGTGTTGATGTTTGGTTGATCTTCATCCCCAAACCTCCCTGAGGAGCCCCATAGCACCATCCTGTGCATTGCAAATGACATGCCAGTAGCCCCCAAAGAAACCAAGTGCTTGGAGGTCTCTCGGCCTCCCAAGTATACTCCTGGGTACATTTACACACATGTTTTGGGGTGATGGCCACAAGCAGGATGGGTTACAGCCACCCAACCTTCAGCATTTCCAACCCTTAAAACAAATACAATTCTGTCTACTGCTTCTTACACAAATGAGGACATTTTAAAGGCATCCAGAGAGAAAACATCATGGTTTTTACTTCTATGACATCAGAGGTTTTTGCTCTTTACCTCTGTGAGAGCTGAGAGTTGCAGTGCAAACCTTTTCCTTCCTCAGCCCAGAGCTCGGCTGTATGTGCTGTGTCATGTGGCTGCTCAGGGCTACTCTAGTATCTGTTAGCCTCGTTTCACAAAATGACGGGCTCAAAGCCCCCATGGACCAAGACCAACCAAACAGTGTGGCTTCTGGCTTGCCAGATACCTGGCACTAAACACAACAAGCATTTAGTGTCACACAGTTGGCTTGGGAAGCTGGTAACTGAGCAGAAGAAATTGTCAGGGCTCATTTGGCACAGAATGAACTCCTGGGCTCTGAGGTATGGTGTCATTAGAGCCTCAGGGGCTACAGATGGTGCAGGTTGTGTGTTCCCATTGCTGTCCAACCTGCATGACTGTCTGTTGGAAGTGGGATGACAAAAGGACAAAATCATGAAATAAAAATGCTGGAGAGGAGAACAAGGGATGCTAGGCGCATTACTCATGTATTAAATTCATTCCTGCAGGGAAAATGTCCTGGAGAACCATGGAAAATGGACTGTGCCAAGAGAAAGGTGAGAACCTGTCCCAGAACATCCAGAAAGGGCCTCCCAGGCAAAACATATGTGATTCTGTGTGGACATTTGTTGCTGCCATGCTAGCAGGATATCCATCTCTTGCCTTTGGATGCATAGCCTGTAAAGGGAAAATCTTCTAGAGTAAGCTGCAGCTCACCGAAACGCATCTACAGATATATTTTGCAGCTATCCTGCAGACACCTCAGAACATTCACATTTCTGCAACTGCTTCATCTAAAGCATCTGAGCTGAAAGGTAACACGTGTGCCCAGTGACAGGGCTGCTGGAATCAGTTCTGCCACCAGTCCCATGCAGTCTTGCTCATCTCACATGGGCAGCACCCAGTATAGGTTTCAGCCTGTTCACTACTACTGCATCCAGCTTTCTCTGGGAAAGATCAAGAGATGGTGAATCCTTCATTTCTGCAAGCAACTTGTTCCACTAAGTGCTCTTCTTGATAAGAACATGACCCTAATTGCTAATTGAATTCCTCTGGACTTACCTTCCAAGAAGGTTTTTGAATTATGCTATTTCTGATAGACTCAAAAAGCTCTTTGTAGCATTTATTTTCCATCTAGAAAAATATACACATGCTGCGGTCAAGCCACTTGATAACCAAAATGGGTTGAACAAATTCTCTCAGCATCAATTCTCTCATTTTTATTTTCCATCATTATTTTTCTTCAGGTTGGTGGCAGGTTGTTGTATACTTATATTCACGTGAATCATCCTTTGAAAATAATTGGCAACTAAGTTGAGGCTCTTGCATGTCATTTGGAACTTGCTGTTAGTTGGGCAAAAGATTTTTAGCAATATCTTCTAGGATATGAGATAAGTCCCTTGATTTGCTTAACCTTGTTAGGAATTACGAGTGGTATCCTTGATACCTTAACCTTTTTCCAAAAGACAGAACAAAACCTGTGTAAATTATTCATAGAAGTGAAACCTTTGATTAATTGTTAGTGGACTTCCCAGGCATCTGCAACTGCTTTTGGTATTTGTTAGGAATTACAGGAGTGGAGCAAGTTTAAAATCACTAATTTTCCTGAGCGCCATCCATGGGATTTGTGTCACTATGTGCTGGTGGTCCTTGATCTCTCTCACTGCAGGAGCATCATTTCTTCTTATATAATCATAAAATCATTAGGGACTGGAAGGGCCCTTGAAAGATCATCCAGTCCAATCCCCCTGACACAGCAGGATCACCTAGACCAAGTCATACAGGAACACATCTAGGCAGGTCTTACACATCTCTAGTGAAGGAGACTCCACAACCTCCCTGAGCAGCCTGTTCCAATTCTCCATCACCTTCTGGGAAGAAGTTCCTTCTCATATTTATGTGGAGCCTCCTATGTTCCAGCTTACAACTGGTGCCCCTTGTCCTATCACTAGATGACACTGAGAATAGCCCAGCTCCATCCTCGTGACACCCACCCAATGTGCAGCCTTCACTGCTGAGGGTGCTCAGAAAAGAGAAAAACTCATTTGCAGCCACATTCCCCTGGAAGATGAAGTTTATGATGGTGACTTGCAGCCAGCCATGTAGCCCTACTGTACTGCTGAGCCAAATACCTGCACTTGAAGGTCCCACCTGTAAGGCTGTTTCTAACAATTTGGTGTCACAGTACCATAATACATTAGGGATTGGAAGGGACCTCGAAAGGTCATCTAATCCTATCTCCCTGGGCACAGTGGCATCAAACATTAAAAGGACAAGAGGCCAGTTACAAATGACAAGAAACATTTGTTGGTGAGAACTGTCTGCTGGGTTTGAGATGCAGGAAAACTAGGTCTGGAAGATCTCATAGCCAGCAGTGCTGTGTGAGATGCTATCTGTGGCTATTGATGTGGTGGTTGCTATGGGAAGCCTGTTTTGAGAAGAGCATGACAGGGTGGAGCAGGGAAATCTCATTAGAAGAAATCACGAGCTAATCACGAGAAATCAAAGCAGAGGGTGCAGAGCAGCCTGGCTGCAGTCTGTGACAATCAGACAGTTCAAGAAACTGGGGAAAACCCCTGAGGAAAAAATGTGGGGCTTATAAACCAAGCCTGAATGTATGAGTTAACTATCCTTTGAAGGGCATGCTTCAGGGTATTCCACAGGACCTACCTGTGTCAATGGCAAAGCTAAGGGTGCTGCCCTGTAGAAGGTACTTGTAGCTTCTCTGGCTTGGCAATAGGGCTGCCCCTCTCCAGTGAGAGCTGCCCTGAGTGGCCTCAGCCAGCCAATTACAGGCAAATGGATAAAAATGAACCACCTTGTCTGAATAAAATCTAGCAGGAAAAACAAAAAAAAAATAAGAAACAGAACAAAAAAGAAAGAAAGAAAATAAGCGGTAAAGAGGGAAGGAAGAAAATTCGAAAGAAATAAAGGAAGAAAAAGAAAAGATGGAAGAAATAAGATAGTGTGTTATAAAAAGCCCAATAAGCAGACATATTTCTAAAACCATGACTTTACTAAATAACTGTGTAGTGGTTTTAAATACATTTTTAATTTAGTAATCATTTATGTTGGAAAAGACCTTTAAGGTCATTTTTACCCATTAGCAAAGCTGTGCAATATTTGCCCAAGAGCTACACAACTGCGTAATTAAATAGCATGTGCAAGTAGTGTAATGACTGTGTATTCACAGAATCACAGAGTTACTGAGGCTGGAGAAGGGAGGGAAGACTGGCCGTTGTGTTCATCATGTAATCTAAACACAGTGAACTCACATTACTATCACCTTTCACCACTACTGATTCTGATTCTGTAGAAAGAAAACACGTTTTGTCACTCTTCTGTGAACAGGTGACACCACAGGCATCGGAGATGCTCAGAGCTTCCTAGGAGCAGTTCTATTAATAGAAATGTTCCATGCTCCCGCTTCTCCCCAGATCTGTAGCTTTTACACATCTGAAAGATACGTAAGCCTCAAAGCCTGGAGAAGAGACACGCAGAGTTCTGTATATCCTGCAAGCAGAGCAGATATGCTGCGCTCTTGGCAAGTAGAGGATGAGGAGGAATAAGAGCAAGGAGCCACATCCAGCATCTCGAACAGACAGTGAGAGTGCAGGAAGAAGAGATGCAGTTGCTGGTTTGGCGGATGACCTCTGATGGTTCATTACCTTCCTCCCACAGCATGATTAGATCAGTTGGGCCAGCTTTCTAAAGTGCTCCAGATGATTGAATTAGCCAGGGACTGCCCAGATTATTTCTGCCTTACTGCTATCATTACGGTGCCATAAACATAGCGGTTAAAAGAGTTTGCTCTGACAGGATTCCTGCAGTGACTAATTCAGTGGCTCCTAAGGCAAAGAAAACCACCTCGGTGGCAAAGTGCTTTTTGTCACTGCTCTACTTATGGTCTAGGGAAGTTACTAACAAAAATTAAAAAACTAAGATGCCTAATTCATATACATGAAGATCATCTACTCACCTTCAGAAGAAGGACAGGAACATCTAAATGTGGGCACCTTACACATCTCCAGTTTGTAACAGAATTAATTACAGAATGGTTTGGGTTGGAAGAGACCTTCAAAGCTCATCTAGTCCAACCCCATGCAGGGGCCAGGGACATCTTCAACTAGATCAAGTTGCTTAGAGCCACATTCAACCTGACCTGTGAGGTTTCCAGGGATGGGCATTTTACCACCTCTCTGAATCTCCCTCTTTCAGTTTAAAAGCATCACCTCTTGTCCTGTCACAGCAAACCCTGCTACAAGGTCTGTCTCCATCTTATTAGTCCCTTTAAGTACTGAAAAGCTGCAGTAAGGTCTCCCTGGAGCTTTTTGTTCTCCAGGCTGAACACCCTCAACTCAGCCCAGCCTCACAGCAGAGGGATTCCAGCCCTCACATTTTTGTGGTTTTCTCTGGACTATAGGTCCATTTCTGTCAGGAGCATGCTCTGGAGTCTGAGTCAGCACTGAACTTCCTGTTCAGCAGGTTCCTCCTGCCTTCATCATGGCCCAAAGGGAAAAACACATGGCTCAGGACACCTTGCAGTCAGACAGTTTAATAACTGTCACTTGAAATTGGAGTTATCAGGAAATAATCAGTACTCGTGAAGACACATCTACAGCATTCAGAGGCCGTTCAGGAATATCTGCCGTAGTCTTACATTTCTTCACATTTGCAGTATTTCACACACTCACAGTATGTCCCTATAGACAGCTGTAAATGAAGATGAGGAGGGAGGGAGGAAGGGTGCAGGGCCTGAGAGAGCTGCTGGAGCTGGAAATCTCCATCCTCTGGCCAGAAAGAAGAGATGTAATTGTAAACTCTGAAAAAAAGAAATATCCCCTTAGGTTCTAGCGATGTGGCATCTGTGGAGACTTATTTTCTCAAAGGAAAAGCTGTGGTGGCCACAACCCGTGTGCTGAAGATGCAGTATGGCCCAGGAGAGTGATCTCACACAGTGCTTGGGGGCCAGTGCTTGGTTCTGCAGCCTGCTACATCACTAATTAGAAGCCGTTGAGGAATGAAAACCCACAGAGTCTAATTACTGCTAATTTATTGCATCAATCATTTAAAATCAAAGGGTGAAAAGGGAAAAAAAAAATACAACTTGCTCTCTGCATGTGGGAAAGTATTGAGTTAAGCAGATCCAGTCTCCATCACTATCCAATTGTGCTGTTTCTCCTGCATCTGCTGCATAGATTTAGCATGTGTACATGTCTTTTAAACACCTCTAGGGATGGGGACTCTACCACTGCCCTGCGCAGCCTGGGCCAGGCCTTTACAGCCCTTTTGGGGAAGAAATTCTTCCTCAAGGCCAACCCAAACCTCCCCTGACACAACTTGAGGCCGTTTTCTCTTGTCCTGTCACGTATTCCTTAGAGAAAACATGCACATCCACCTTGCTCCAACCTCATTTTACGGAGTTGCTGAGATTGCAGGACCTGGTGCTCTAAGTCCTAAACCCTTCCCTTCAGGACTTAGTTAGCCTGCTCGCACATGAACAATCCAGATGGAGCAAAGAAATTGGTTACTGCCCTTGGAGACCATCCTGATACCAGATGATGGGGAAGAAGTGACTTCAGCTTGCATTGTGTGAGTACTGTTTATAGGTGAGCGGCTTTTCAAACACCATCTCTGCACTTCAGAAGGCGGAGAGAGGTGCATGTTTGCCCCAGTGGTAGCTGGGAGGATGACACAGAGCAAAGTGCCGGTGGAATTTATCCTCTATCATGTACGACACTGTTTGTAATAAAGAGTATCCGCTTACTCCAGACATCCCTCAGTGCTGGAGTGGGAGTGGTTGATGGGAGCCTTTGCCTCTTTTACCTCTTGCTTCCTCTCCTTTGGAAGCAGACAGAACATCTCATCCTATTCTGAAGATGCATCTCTGTACTTTCAGCAGTCACACTAGCCCTTTTCTCTCCTCATAACACGTCACTGCAATTTCACAGCAAGCAACTGAGAAAAAAAATCCGTCTTAAGGGCTCTTGGTTCACAGGCAGGCTCTGTTGTGCTGGAGCTGTAAAGGGAGAGCTGGAGCGCAGAGGCCCCTGCTGAGTTACACATGCGGAACAGCAGCCTCCTCTCTTGTGCCTTCCTGCGTGCCTCCTCACTGCAGGGCCTGTCTAGTCCATTTCAGCAGCATTAATGCAGAGGCATCTGTGAAGGAATGACTGGGATAGGATTAGGGTCTCTCTTGCTCTGCCCAAACCTTACAGTCCAGGTTTCCCATCAGAAGTATTTTGCAACTTCGTTTGCTTCTTGGCTTGACAACCTGCCTTTTGGCCAAATACCACATGTTAAATACGAGTTTCCTAAATCTGCAGATGAAGGGTATCGTTAGTTCTCACCAGAACTTCCCACATAGAAAGTAATCTGCATTTCAATTAGGGTAGCTAATGTGGTGTGTATGCAACAAAGCTATACAAGGCAAGCTGAGGAAACATAAATGAGCTTCATTTTTGTGGCTTTCAAGTTGCTTCTGTACAATCTCTTCATCTCTTATTTACTGTAATCAACATCCATCCGTTGGCAATTTGTAGGTAATTGTGCACCATGGTTTGTTCAACATTTGCACAAAACCTGCACATTTCTGAAACCTGAGGTAAAACCCTGCAATTGCTAGAACTCCAGATAGAAGATTGAAAAGTCTCAGACCAAGATGCTTATTGTTCTGCTTCACAGAATTACTTGAGGAAGGACAAAGGGGCACCAGTGGCTCCATGCAGCTTTTTACATCAAGATTACTCCAAAGAGAAAAAACAGTTCTTCAACCCTGTAGGCTGCTACGTGGTTTCAGGCTTTCCCACCTACAGCTGGGACACACTGGAGTGGTTTTCCGTGGAGCCTCTTACGCTTCTCCAGCCACCCCTCACTCAGCTTCTGGGTGGCTGGTGAAGAAATGCGCTGTGCTGTGTGAGAGGAGGCATGGTGTGAGGGCAGCGGGTGGGTGTTCATCTGTACTGATGAGCTGAGGCAACACAAGTATTTCACCCAGTTTGCTCAGCTGCAAACATGCCTCTCTTGGCATCACTGTTGATGTCCGCAGTGCTTTCACATCTCACACAGCCTGCTTCATGCTAAGCCAGGTTTTATTGCAGGAAAGATAACGGAGGCAGAAAATCAGCCAAGTCACCTATGTTTCTTACACACGTGGCTTCTCCCTGACCTTAATCAAATAGCTCATTAAACTTGATCCTTCTGGCACAGCACTTTCTAAACTGATGTGATGCGTCCTTGGAACAGCAACAATGTGTTTGTGTTTGGAAGCCATGATGTAAATGGTTAGGGCTACCTCAGTGGAGAGCAATAATAAACATACTAAAGGTCAGTGCAGTTGCCACACTCTGTGTGGCTGCAAGAGATAAGCCCAGCATGAAAAAACTATTGGAATTCCACACAGATAAGAGGATCCTCTCAGACAAAGCTGATGACTTATGTCCTGTGAAGAAAGTGGTGCAGTCAGTGTGAAGCAGCAATTGGGAGCACGAGCACACCTTAGGCAGTTGCTGCTTTTCAAAAAAAGGCATTTTCCCTGCAGCTCTTGTCATTGCTGAGAGCTCTAGGGGACTGAACTGGTTTAAGACCTTGGGAGCAGGCTGTGATCTGCTTGTTCTCTGCCTCCATGTATAAGGTACTGAATTTCTGTGCATAGTCTTTATGCTGCGGCACAGGATTGATGAGATGAACAGGGGAAGCACTTTTTGCCATAAGCATGACTGATTTACTTTTGAATAAACCGTTCTTATCACAGAGATCAGCTCTTGCCTCTACCCTGGGCCAGCAACCAGGTCCTTTGGCTTTGCAGCCAATAATGTTTTAAAACTTCTTTAATAATCACAATGCCTAGATCCTTGCATAAACAAACCAACAAAGCTAGTTTGTGGAAGTCAAATTCACCGTGGAGCTCTGCAGCTGAGAGGCGCCTGTGAAAGCTGCTTTGGAGTAGCTAAACCCATTTAAATCCATTTGAAAGCCTCACAATTAAATTTGCATGCACTACTATGTCTCTCCCAAGTCACGGTGGGTTTAGCAGGCTGGAGAATATCTGGGGCACATTTTCAGCACCTTAATCCAGAGATGGACTGTGGGAAGAGAGCATTGATGTGCTTTGATGGGAAGTTGATGGGGAAAACTCAACAGAAGCAAAGTACAGACACCCCACCACCACCAAAAAATCAAGGTGAGCCAAGTAATTTCCCCCTGAAGAGATTAATTGCTGAGCTAAAGATGACAAGGGTCAGGCAAAACTCAGAGCCCTTGGTTTCCTTGCATGCAGATTTAGGGTCTCACCTGCCCTTGAATGCAGATGGTTCTTATCAAAACTGCAGTGGATGTATAAACTGCCAAGGGCTTGTCTTTTTGGCTTAGGAAAAGCATATCTCCCGCAGCCATGAGGAGATCCTGAGGCTAGTTAAACAGGCTTATCTGGCTGCTTTCAAATATGGGCCAGTGCCCTGTAGGATGGCAGCTGTGTGTTCTCAAAATGTTCTGTGCAATTAGGTTGCAGCGAGACAAAAGCAGCCAGCCCAACATGCTCCAGCCTCAGGGACTTGGTGTGTGCAGATGAGCCTCAGCAGAGGTGCTGCCCCTGAGACCTTTGGTGTTTTCTAGTTGATCTTTGCTTCTCAACCCTTGGAGAAGGGCGGGTGCCTCTCTGCCCCCCTCCCCTTCCTGACAGCTTCCCCAGGCAGGCAGTTGGGGGCTCACAGAGCATGTTTGGGATGGGGGGGTTGGCTATTAGGAACATATTTGCAGGAGGTTTCATGCAGGGAGAAAGTGTAAGACACTGTCTGCAGACTGGAAAACACTAATGAGTAAGGAAAGCTGAGCCTATATTCAGAAAGATCTGTGAATTTTTTTCATAACATGACAAATGTATCAAGTCGTCTTCCTGAGAAGCAAAACTCACCCCATCTTGACCTAGCCGGTGTGTGTCAGACAGTATTTTATGTTTTTATCCAAGGGCATCAAAGTGCTGCTTGGCTCTGTATGGTTTGCTGTCCTCCCTTCAATCTCCTACATGCCCTTTGACCTCTACGTCGCAATTCCTGCTGCTCCACTTAGATGTGAGCTGACATACAGAGCTGGCTGCTGAACACATGTCCTGATGATGATTTGGCCAGCAAAAAAACCATCTGGGCTTTGTGAGGTGATCTCTTTCACTCACTTGGGCCAGGTACAGCTCCCATCCCTCTTGCTTGGCCAGCCCAGACTTCATGGAGAATAGCTGGTCCAAGAAGATGGTAGAGAACGAATAGGGTCTGTCAGCTAGAATGTGACAAAGAGAAGCAAGGTTGGATATCAGTGGATATTAGGAAGAATTTCTTCACTGAAAGGGTTGTTGGTCATTGGAACAGGCTGTCCAGGGGAGTGGTGGAATCACCATCCCTGGAGAGATTTTAAGGGTGTGTAGATGTGGTGCTGAGAGACATGGCTTAGTGCTGACTTTGCAGTGCTGGGTTGGACTTGAAGATCTTAAAGGCCTCTTCCAACCAAAGACATTCTATGATTCTTTGATTCTGTGAAAAGCTTAGACAACTGCAGGTGCTGAAGTTCAGTGTGATCATCTTAGAGATTTGATGCTTCTTTTCATGTAAACCTTTGCCTTTTCCATCAGTTCCATGTTTTCAGTCATAAGAGGTTCTTCAAGAGCTTTTTACTTTTAACAGGATTAGAATTAAGCATTTGTTGACCTTATCAGAGGAGCAGAAAAGTGTTTGGTGTTTCTTCATAAATGATTGCATTGGAGTTATTAGAATGCTGGAGCATGTTCATCCATGCAGCCTGAACTGCAGATCGCTGCAGAGACAAGATTTAATGCTGGAGCTGTTAATTTTCTTTCAATAAACCAGAGCTCTGATTATTAATCCTCCAGCTGGTCAGAAACACTGTCAAAACACAGAGTTTTAACAGAAGAGAGCAAAGAAAGCCCCTGCTCACGTGTGTATTTGCTACCTTGTTCCTTCAAATTCTTGAGGCATGAAATCATGACATGTCTAACGAACTGGCAATTACAACCCCAACACTCATTATTAGTCCCTTTGGCACTGAAGATCTTTCTAGATCTTTTTCGTCCCACCTTTCACAGATCCCACAAGGTGATTTGCTCAAGTTTTTCCACTGACTTCAAAGGAATCAGTGTTACCTCCAGCTGGAATGAATCCTGCCCACCCGTGTCCGAGAGGCAGCAGGTTCAACTCCTCCTCAGTGGTTACAGCGCTGCCGCTGTGGGTACGAGTCACGGCATATATTACCGAAGGAAAAAATGCTCTTAGGTTTTGCACATTGATACACTAGAGCTTTCAGCTGGGATGGGGAGGGTCGATTTGCACTTCAAAAACCAAACCTTTCCCTTGGATATATTTGCCAGGCTCCTTCAGAAGTTAATAAAGACCGTGAAATTAAAGGAGATACAGTTTAGCAGAACCGTGTCTGTCTAACTGGGCTATTTAGATGGCTAATCCCTCTTACCATGCCTAGTTTGCATCTTCCACAACCCAGTTTTTCAAATGAGTTTTTGAATGTTCAAGCTGGGACATCTTAAGGAGAGGAGGCACTGCAGGGCATTCTCAAAAAAACCAACTAAAATAACAGATACCAGTGAATTAAACAGTTCTCAGATCTCCAGACTGATTGGAAACTGGAAAGAAGGTTTACATGTCCAAACGTTTTTTTCCACCTAAGATAGTTCATAACATAAAAAGTAACTCTACCTACAAATCTAGTCTTATCAATGAGCCTAAGAGTAAACTAATTTTTTTCTGTGATACAATTCTTCTCTACAAAGTTCTTCAGTGATTGAGAGTCATCAGTTTTGTGAGGAGTGAAGGTTTCTATCTGCATCATACTGCTTCTCTCTTTTTTAAAACAATATTTTGACTGAAACCAACAAGCTCTTCGTTGTTAACAGACTGGCAAAATTTTTAACATACACACAAATCTAAAATAAGCTTGATATTCTAATTAGTCTTCTCATCTCAATTAAAGGAGCAGTGGAAAACGAGGACTGAATTATTTCTTTTTCTTTTGAACCCTTTCTGTGCAATGAAGTGATTTAGGGTGGGCGTCAGGTATTTCTAAGCTTCTGGAATAACGTGGCAGGTTGTGCCCAGATGTGAAACAGGGGGCTTGGGCTTCTGTTCTTCAGAAATTCAAAGTGCAGTAAAGAAGGAAATGAGATTTCTGTATACTAAACAGGTGTAAAACGAAATACTTTAATACCAGGAGCAGAACAGGTGAAGCAGTGTGGATTGGTGGGTTGTTTTTTCAGTTTTTAGGCAGATCAAACATGCATTCATCTTGTTGAGGCTGAGAAATGTCACCAAAGTGACATTCAGTCCCACAAGGCCATTGACTAGGTTTGCAGCTGGCTTAGATAGGAAAGATCAATTCTCACATAAGTAAAGATGCCTGATCATTAATTATTTGAATTTCAGAAGCAGCAATAGAACATATACTAGGTGTTGGCTTCATAGAGCTTGTTCATACATGACTGTCCACAAAGGCTTCATGTCTACTAGGGTATCCTGCCAGCTCAGCCTGTGGTCATGCTGTTGACTTGCAGTGATTTTTCCTCTGTGCAGTCAATCAGAATTTTTCATCTCTATAAAGACTCGAAGGCAAAACTACATTCATGTTCTCTTTTATCTATAAATATATATAGCTCTCTCTATAACTGAACTCTGGAGATTCTGCACATGAGAAAATACAACTTTGATTTTTAATTTTTACAAATCAGGATCTACTTCTCAGTCTTGCTGGGCTGCAGATCCCTGTGGACCCTTTGGTTGAACGTGCTTCGGCCAGGAGGAGTGGCTCCTCCTCAGCAGCTCTAGTCTGTGTGGCTGGCAACGTTTGACAGCTGTAGAAAATGAATCTATTGTTGCCACAGAATATTTGCTTCCTGAATAAAGTGGCAATAGTTATAAGAAATCCCACTGTGCTTTAATAATAGGATGGTATTCACAAACGCCACCTGGATCTTGTGATTCAAGTCCTGATGAGTCTGCGAATTAATGCAGCGATGGGACAGCATTGCCTTTCAGCACTTGGCTTGACTGCTGCGTCTGGTATATTTGCAGTGGGCACATCCCCGGGCTTAAAAATCAAACTGAATTCCCTGGGGCTGTCTGTACACATGATTTTAATTATTTTTTTTTTTAAATGAGAGATGCTCAGTGCAATGAAAACAACTGGCTGTACCTATTGACTGGGGAAGCCCACAGCGGTGCGTTTATTTGCTCTCCAGGTGCGAGCAGCTGGCAGCCAGTGTGGCCAGCAGGGTCCTTGTTAACTGCTGTCTCTCACTATGTGGTACAAATACAACAGAGGAAGCAGCTTCATTACATTCAAAACTTGAAACCACAGCAGCCTGAAGCCTGTGTTCGTGTATCTGGTACCATCAAGCTGACTTTCCCGGGAGAGCTGGACCTCTTCCAAGAAAGGCTTCAATAACACAGGAAATGGAAGAAAGGATAAGAAATGAAACAGTGCTGAGAGCAGACTGTAGAAGATAGATCATCAAACAGTGTAAATTCTGCTGGCACCACAGATATTAATGGCTTATCAGGACCTTTCCTTCCTCCAGCCCCAGCTAGAACACAATATTGATTGCTTTACTCTAAGTTCTTGTCTGCTGCCGGCTAGATCCAATCACAGAGATGAATGATAATGTGGATGTGGAGTTAGAAGTTTTCCAGAAAGAAAAACCCACATTTTTTCAATAGGTTCCAATTCCATACAGTCTGTCCATAAACGATCCCATTTTTAAGGCACAGGCCAGAGCAAGGAAGAGAAAAAGAAGATACAGAATGTCCTTGTTTACCATCAACACTATCAACCTCAGATGCAATGTTGAAAAAGGCCTTGGATCTCACAGAGGGTGCAGACATCCTCAGACGGATTATCACTACTTTGTTGTCACTTCTTCCTATGTCCTGTGTCCTTCAGAAGGACTACTGAGATTTCTACTGCTTGTCACCCCGTGTGCTGCCACAAACAACCTGTTCCTAGAAAAGCTCCAGTGATTGGTGCTAGAACTCCACAGCAGATGGTTCCAAATGCACAAGTTTGGGTGCTGGGCAGCATGTGGCAGCTGTCAGAACCAAGATGCAGTTTGTGTGTCCACCAGCTGCCTTTTCCATTTGTCTTTTTGACATCTGAAGGGCTGAGCAGAGACTGGAATCCAGAGCAGGAGACTCGGGGCAATGGCTTTATTGTAACGCAAGGAGGCTCTTTGACACCTCAGTTGACTCACACGATGTTGTTAATTCGAGGCACTGTTGCATCAGGTGTTCGGCCATTTCTGCATGTAAAGTGCTGTTGAGAATGGATTTTTTGACTGTCAGGGCTCATCCTTTTTTCTGACGAGAGTCCTCTGTGTGACAGCAACTGTCCTCATAAATCCTTGACGACAGAGCATACCCCACTGGGTACTCCCCAACTTGCTGGTCCGGGTGTGTTCTGTGCACCTGAGAAATGGAATGATATGATTAACCATTCAATTCGCTCCTTCTCTTTGCTTCCTGCTAAATTTTCACTTGGCTGGGGACATTTCAAGGTTATCCAGAGTCATACAAGCAGGCAGTTGCACTTTGCATCAGGAAGGTCAATTTCAACAAAATGCATGGATAAGCCAATAAAAAATGGGAAGTAAAGCTTTTAGAAAGGTCAGTCAGTGCCCTGCTTTTATGCAGATGCGTGTAGAATTTTAACCAGGATTATTTTTTCCCTATGAATTATTAACACATGCCACAACAATGCTATAAGCAGGGGACAAACAGGAGGTTCTGAGACGATTTCTGAGTTTGATGTTTTCACCTAGAAACCAGGTTTAACTTCTGTCATAAATACTTCTCAGGAAAATTGTTTCAGAACATGTTTTCTGAACTTCAAACTCAACAGCAGCGACCTTGCCTTGCTTTCTTGTTTTCCAGTAGGCTGACCAATGCGGCCGTTAGCTTCATCTTGCTCCAGGAATTCACAGAATCACAGAATGTTATGGGTTCAGAGGGTCCTCGAAAGATCATCTAAGTCCAACCCCACCTGCTGGAGCAGGGTAAGCCTACATCACCTGTGTACCCAGACTGTCTCCCATCCAAGTACAAACCAGGCCTGACCCTGCTTAGCTAGTCCAACATTCCATCTCTCTATGTATTTCAATGTTGTCTCTTATGGAGGACATGGTTTAGTGGTGGGCCTGGGAGTTGGGTTAGTGGCTGGACTTGATGATCTTACAGGTCTTTTCCAACCTAAAGATTCTATAATTCTGTGATTCTATGACTTAGGTCTTCTGTAATGTTCCGTGTTTGACTGAGTCTTCAGAAAACATAAATAATGCCAACACCAAGGTGGAGTAATAAGTAAGGGAACTGATTCTTGCTCCATCAGATGAAGGATTTTGGCTCCTACACATGGCATAGGGAATTGTCTCCTGTCCAGCCCTGACCAGGAAGAATCTGGCTTCCCAAAGTATAGGTTTCTTCACTCTCAGTAAAAAGAAATCCTCACCTCACTTGCAGAGCTGCGAGGAAGTTAGAGAACAAAAAGTCATAGCTAATACTGGCATCTCCTTTCCTCTTGTAAACTCCAGTTTATCTAAGTGCCATCAATGACTTTCCTTCTGAAGGCTATTGATTTTCCAATCTAATCACTACCCTGCCTTTCAGTCTATTCAGGTGGAGAATCACACTCAAGAAAAGATGGGCTGTAACTGAAGGCAGCCCCCTTCGTAACCCCAGTGATGCTGCAGACTTGAGCAAACATCCTTAGGTATCCAAGGGGAGGCCATTAGTCCTCTTTCCCCATGGGGTCCCACCCTAAGTTTTTGATGAGTTTACAGGGTACATAGCCCCAAGGTACACCAAGTCTGCAGAAGGTGAAAGAAGGCTTTGCCAGCCTTCTTAGCACAGGGCTGTGGGGGATTGGAAACCATGGATTCCTTGATTCAACCACCTTATTCCTACACGGCATTAATTCAGTCGTCTCTGCTTAGGTGTCAGTCTGCTTAGGTAATTTTCTGCCAGATGAGAAAACCTAAACACAGGCTTCTCTTTTGCCTCTTTTATGCCCATCAGCCCAATATTTAAATCTCTGCAAAATACATTTTTGCACTGTTTCTCATGAGAACCCTTGACTTCTCTGCTCTTCAGCTGGAAAAATCTATGCATACAATTCCAGCATCTTGACTTGAGTGAGGCGTTTGACACAGCCTCCCACAGCATCCTCGCAGCCAAACTGAGGCAGTGTGGTCTCAATCAGGGGTGCTCAAACTCTGGCCCACGGGCCGGATAAGGCCCCCCATGGTCTCCAATGTGGCCCGCTGGGGTTTGGGGGGAAACCAAGCAGCCGCAGATGACTTCCTGCCGACTGCGCGGCCTGGCTGAGAAGGAGGGGGTGGCATCAGCGAGGTGGGCGGCTCCCACGTCTCTCCCTCCCTTCTTCCAGCTCCCAGGCAGCACAAACCAGCCAGCACCAGTGGGAAACGCACATTGAACTATTATTTGTTTTTGTTGGTTACATTTGTTCTTCACTTTAAATATTGCCTTCTTTTCCGTGTTTTTTGTGCACTACTACAAATAAAATATGTGCAGTGTGCATAGGAATTCGCTCATTTTTTTCCAAACTACAGGCCATCCCCCGACAGTGTCTGAGGGACAGTGAACCGGCCCCCTGTTTAAAACTTTGAGGACCCATGGTCTAGATGATCGGGTAGTCAGGTGGATTGTGAACTGGCTACAGTGTAGAAGTCAGAGAGTAGTGGTCAATGGGACAGAGTCTAGTTGGAGGCCTGTAACTAGTGGCGTGCCCCAGGGGTCAGTGCTCGAACCAGTCCTGTTCAATCTATTAATTGATGACTTGGATGAGGGATTGGCATGCACTGTCAGCAAGTTTGCTGATGACACAAAGCTGGGAGGAGTGGCCGACACCCCAGCAGACTGTGCTGCCATTCAGTGAGATCTGGACAGATTGGAGAACTGGGCAGGGAGAAATTTAAAGAAGTAAAACAAGGGTAAGTGTAGAGTCTTGTATCTGGGCAAGAACAACCCCAGGTATCAGTATAGGTTGGAGACAGACCTTTTGGAGAGCAGTTTAGGAGAAAGGGACCTGGGGATCCTGGTGGACAGCAGGATGACTATGAGCCAGCAGTGTGCTCTTGTGGCCAAGAGAGCCAACAGCATCCTTTGGTGGATCAGAAGTGGGGTGTTTAGCAGATCAAGAGAGGTTCTTCTCCCCTTCTACTCTGCCCTGGTGAGACCACATCTGGAGTATTGTGTCTAGTTGTGGGCTCCTCATTTCAAGAGGGATATGGAGCTTCTGGAGATAGACCAGCATAGGGCAATGAGGATGATGAAGGAGGTGGAGCACCTCTCTTATGAGGAGAGGCTGAGGGAGTTGTGTCTCTTTAGTTTGGAGAAGAGGAGACTGAGGGGTGACCTCATTAATGTCTATAAACATTTGAGGGGTGGGTGTCAGGAGGATGAAGCCATGCTCTTCTCAGTCTTCTAGTGATAGGATGAGGGCTAATGGTTGTAAGCTGGAACATAGGAGGTTTCACATAAATATGACAAGGATCTTCTTCCCAGTGAGGGTGACGGAGCACTGGAACAGGCTGCCCAGGGGAGTTGTGGAGTCTCCTTCTCTGGAGACATTTAACACCCACCTGGATGGTGATCCTGCTGTGTCAGAGGGATTGGACTAGATGATCTTTTGAGGTCCCTTCCAATCCCTAATGATTCTGTGATCTTCAGACAAGTGAAGGCAGCTATGACGAGTTGATGAACTAAGAACGCGGTTTTGTTCTACACGTTGCCCTCCTCAGTTCACCACTGCTGTTGTCACACAAGCAAGTCACTTACAATCTCGTTACCAGAAGAAATTCCATGAAGGCTTGCTCTCTTATATTCTCTTGCCCAGAGGATGAAATGCAGATGAATTCCAGTACCTGATTTTATTGTCTTTATGGAGCCAGTAAAGAGTAGTCATGTATATGATTCTCTCAAGATGATGCAGAAGAATCAAAACCGTGCCGGCCTGTTTCACAGAATTTAAATCTTCAGTTGCCGTATTTAATTGGTAAAATAAATAGGGTTTTTACTTAGCTTTCTTCTGCTCATAATAGCAACCACCGGAACATCTCAGTCCTGTCTAGAAAAATTAAATTAAGGCTTTTCAGTGGAAGTAGATGATGCTCATGGTACAGAAATAGACTGTTTCTAGTCAGCAGGATTAAAGAAAAGAAAAGCTCAGCAAGAACAGAATCGCATTGCAGCGTTATCTCTATCTAGGCAGCAGATTGTGATTTCCATAAACTAACGAGAAAACTCTCTTCTCATCACTGCTTTGCAGGTCAAAGGCCCATTTAAAATTCCCTTCTTTCTTTTCCTTATTTCCCTCAGTGCCTCATCTCCTGTGCCTTATTTGAGAATGGAAGAGCAGGGAAGTGCAGAAAAGCAGGCTCAGTGGGTTTGTGGTTGCCTATACAACAGCGTATTTTGCAAGTTCAACAGCAGGAAGGGGAGGAGATGCCCTTGAACAGTCCCAGCCACCACAGGCCATGCTCTGCAAGGGTCTGACCTGCCTTTGGACACTAAAACACACAGGCTGCTTTTTCACTATGTGACATGGCTGTATTTTAAACACATCAGTCCTCGGTAAGCAATTAAGTAATATCGTTGCTGACTTTTGAATTTCAGCATCAAAGTTCAAAGGAACAAAGACAGATATCCAGGTTATATCTTTCCGTGATCAAAACTGAATTTTAAAAAAATCAAGAAATTGTATTTATTCCGTCAAGAGGTTGGACTTGATGATCCCAGGGGTCTTTTCCAGCCAGAGTGGTTCTGTGATTCTGTGAAAAGCAACACTCTTGGTTAGGCTATTCAAGCATAGAAAACTGGAGCCCAAATACTTGTTTCAAAGTGTCCAAAGAGCAACGAAGCTAGTGAAAGCCTGGAGGAGAGGTCTTATGACGAGCAGCTGAGGGAATTGGAGTTATTTAATCTGGAGAAAAGGAAGTTGAGGGGAGACCTTACTGCTCTTTACAACTACCTGAAAGAAGGTTGTAGAGGGGTGAGGGTTGGTCTTTTCTCCGAGGTCACTAGTAGCAAAACCAGAGGAAATTACCTGAAATTGTGCCAGGAAGGTTTAGATTAGACATTAGGGAAAATTTCTTCACTGACAGTGTGGTAATGAATTGGAACAGACTGCCCACGGAGGTGGTGGAATTGCTGTCCCTGGAGGTATTAAAAAAACCCACGTAGACGTGCCACTAAGGAATGTGGTTTAGTGGGCATGGCATCATTGGGTTGGTGGTTGGACTTGTTGACCTTGTAGGTCTCTTCTGACCTTGATGATTCTATGATTCCCATTGTAAGCACGTAAAATAACAGTATTTCTGATGGGAAACGTGTTGCAGTGGATCCATACTTTTAATACCTTAAAAACTAATAGCATACATTTATTTTCCCAAAAACCCATGCACCTGTGGACTTGTATCAAAATGTATAAGATGCGAACTATAATCTGTACATGAATCTGTGCGGGTAACAAGCCAGGAGAAATATCTATGAACAGAATCTAACAAATAACTTATTTTCTTGTTTCTTTCTCAGTAACAAATCTATATCCACACACTTTGCTTTCCAAATAACTGATTCAATTAATATACTATTGGCTTGTCAAGCTGGCAGGTTTGTCAACTGAATTAACAGCAGAATTGACGGAGTCTGCTTTGTTAATCTATTTAGGGATGCTGCTTAGCATCAAAGCAAAGCAGAGAAAATACCCCAAGCAGTCTGTGAAGCTCTTTCTGGGTGCCTCTGGGCTTGTTAGAGCCACTACACAGCCTCCTAACGCAGCTCCAGAGCAGGAGAAAACTCAACCATCCTTTATACTAACAAAGGCTTTGCCTTTACCAGCAGTTTTTAAACATTTAATCTCCTGTGTTGTGATTTCTGTGCACTACCCGCACTTCAGCACAATTTTTATGCAGTGCCTGTCATAAAATTCCAACAAGGTTATTTGGGACTTTCCATATGTATTTCCATATTCAGCTGTGACTGACTCACAGCTCCTGGGAGTCTAGGAAAAAAATATATGCATGGAAGTTTTGTTAGCTCTTCACTTGCGGCTCAGATACAGACACCTCTGCGTGTTTGCATCAGTGTGACTGAAGATGAATGCAAAAAAGACTTTTATTCTCAGGCTACATCTTACCGCTGTAAAGNTTCCTTATTTCCCTCAGTGCCTCATCTCCTGTGCCTTATTTGAGAATGGAAGAGCAGGGAAGTGCAGAAAAGCAGGCTCAGTGGGTTTGTGGTTGCCTATACAACAGCGTATTTTGCAAGTTCAACAGCAGGAAGGGGAGGAGATGCCCTTGAACAGTCCCAGCCACCACAGGCCATGCTCTGCAAGGGTCTGACCTGCCTTTGGACACTAAAACACACAGGCTGCTTTTTCACTATGTGACATGGCTGTATTTTAAACACATCAGTCCTCGGTAAGCAATTAAGTAATATCGTTGCTGACTTTTGAATTTCAGCATCAAAGTTCAAAGGAACAAAGACAGATATCCAGGTTATATCTTTCCGTGATCAAAACTGAATTTTAAAAAAATCAAGAAATTGTATTTATTCCGTCAAGAGGTTGGACTTGATGATCCCAGGGGTCTTTTCCAGCCAGAGTGGTTCTGTGATTCTGTGAAAAGCAACACTCTTGGTTAGGCTATTCAAGCATAGAAAACTGGAGCCCAAATACTTGTTTCAAAGTGTCCAAAGAGCAACGAAGCTAGTGAAAGCCTGGAGGAGAGGTCTTATGACGAGCAGCTGAGGGAATTGGAGTTATTTAATCTGGAGAAAAGGAAGTTGAGGGGAGACCTTACTGCTCTTTACAACTACCTGAAAGAAGGTTGTAGAGGGGTGAGGGTTGGTCTTTTCTCCGAGGTCACTAGTAGCAAAACCAGAGGAAATTACCTGAAATTGTGCCAGGAAGGTTTAGATTAGACATTAGGGAAAATTTCTTCACTGACAGTGTGGTAATGAATTGGAACAGACTGCCCACGGAGGTGGTGGAATTGCTGTCCCTGGAGGTATTAAAAAAACCCACGTAGACGTGCCACTAAGGAATGTGGTTTAGTGGGCATGGCATCATTGGGTTGGTGGTTGGACTTGTTGACCTTGTAGGTCTCTTCTGACCTTGATGATTCTATGATTCCCATTGTAAGCACGTAAAATAACAGTATTTCTGATGGGAAACGTGTTGCAGTGGATCCATACTTTTAATACCTTAAAAACTAATAGCATACATTTATTTTCCCAAAAACCCATGCACCTGTGGACTTGTATCAAAATGTATAAGATGCGAACTATAATCTGTACATGAATCTGTGCGGGTAACAAGCCAGGAGAAATATCTATGAACAGAATCTAACAAATAACTTATTTTCTTGTTTCTTTCTCAGTAACAAATCTATATCCACACACTTTGCTTTCCAAATAACTGATTCAATTAATATACTATTGGCTTGTCAAGCTGGCAGGTTTGTCAACTGAATTAACAGCAGAATTGACGGAGTCTGCTTTGTTAATCTATTTAGGGATGCTGCTTAGCATCAAAGCAAAGCAGAGAAAATACCCCAAGCAGTCTGTGAAGCTCTTTCTGGGTGCCTCTGGGCTTGTTAGAGCCACTACACAGCCTCCTAACGCAGCTCCAGAGCAGGAGAAAACTCAACCATCCTTTATACTAACAAAGGCTTTGCCTTTACCAGCAGTTTTTAAACATTTAATCTCCTGTGTTGTGATTTCTGTGCACTACCCGCACTTCAGCACAATTTTTATGCAGTGCCTGTCATAAAATTCCAACAAGGTTATTTGGGACTTTCCATATGTATTTCCATATTCAGCTGTGACTGACTCACAGCTCCTGGGAGTCTAGGAAAAAAATATATGCATGGAAGTTTTGTTAGCTCTTCACTTGCGGCTCAGATACAGACACCTCTGCGTGTTTGCATCAGTGTGACTGAAGATGAATGCAAAAAAGACTTTTATTCTCAGGCTACATCTTACCGCTGTAAAGACAGCACACACTTGTTCTGCGATGGAAGGGGGGACTCCACAACACATTTGTAGGTTAAGCCCAGAGCAAAAAGCATGTTTGACAGAGGTTTACATGTAGCTGTAGTAAATTCTCTTTTATCCCTGCTAATTTTGTCTCTGCTTTCAACTAAATAATAAATCCCTGTTGAGTATCTGTATGCCTAAATGCTGACAGAACTTGCTGAGTGGAACATCTACCAAGGCTGTACATGGTGAAAATCAGCTCTTCTGTGCTGCACAGCCTGATCCCCTTCAAAGCTGCCTCCAGGGCTCCTCTGAGGCCCATTGCTTGAGCTGAGGGAATTCCACAAGGCCACACTGTTCACCAGATACAAAACCTGGGCACAGAGCTGGGAGCAGGGCAGAAAAAGATGGGTCTTTTAGGGTCTCCATGACAATGAGAACTTCTTTCAGAGCAAGTCTTAACTTCTTTCTGATCCCTAGTGAAAAGCAGAGCTGCCTTCAGATCTGTGCAGTTCACAGAGACCTTGGTGCCAGCTTGACAGGGCACGATAAGCAAACCGCCAGCCTTCCGTCTCCACACACAGACCTGACAAGAGAGCCTTGGGTGAGTCTCCAGGGTCAGGTTCAGTGCCTTTTAAAAACCACGGAGTATGTTACTTCAGCTTTTGTTGTCGGGTTCTTTTCCTATTCCATCGCTGACCTCCAAGGAGCAGCTGGTATTTACAGCTGCCTGGGGCAGGGAAGGCAGGACAGGCTCAGAAAGAAAAAGGAGATAGGAAACGCAGAAGGCAAGTAGCAGAGATGAGAGAGTAAAGGTCAGGACCATAGGGAAGGACCAGATGTGAGGGAAGGTAGATGTGATATTTAACTCTGTAACACTGTTGGATGACTGTTGATTCGGACAGATGCACCACATTAAAACCTTTTCCACTGCTCAGAGATCGCTCCTGCACCATCCCCCCGAGCTTTTTCTTTTCTTCCTCAGAGCAAGCCTTGTAACTATCCTCTTCTTGCAGAACAATCTGGACTCTTCTTTTATCTTGCCTTTTCTAGACTGGCATGAGCTGCAGTTGCTTCTGAAGTCAGCAGCCCTTGATACTGATACAGTGCTAGCAGCAGTACCTCCACTGGTCAGACCCATCAGGGCCCCTGGGAGTTTCCAGTGTTTCAAGTGCAACCTTACACTTTCTGGGAGAAGAGACTGATCCTCGCATCTCTACAACCTCCGCTCAGGTAGCTGTAAAGTGTGATGACCCTCCTTTTCTCCAGGCTAAACAACCCCAGCTCCCTCAGACTGTTCCTCACAAGACTGTAAGATATTTGAGGTTTTTACTTGCCCACTCTCACTCTGGCGAATTTGATTGAGTGATGGAACTCAGTGATAGACAGACAGACTTTGCTATCCCTAGGAAACCATGTGGAAAAATATCTTGTGTTTGGCCATTTCAATTTTCAAGCTTTTGAATTTATTACCTTGGACACTATTGTATCTCTGTTTACCCTGTTCAAGAAGTGAACAGCTTCCTGGCCAGCACATTTCTGAATAGAGAATACACTAAATCATTTTATTTTTTTCTCAAGAAACATGTTCTTCAGTCCTTCAGTAAGTCCTGTGGCTCTTTCCCAATTCCTCTCCAAATTCAGCAGCGTCTTCCTTGAATCTGTAGCCATTAGACAGGACAAATGCTTCAGCAATAGCCTCTCTGCAGGAGCGACACAAACTTCTCTGTCCCTTTCGCTTTGTGCTTTTATAACTAGGTTAGAGCAAAGACGACATCAGGTGGTTTGCCATCATGGTTCTGAAGCTCAGGTTCAGCAGGACCGCCTGCCTCCACTACAGTCTTCCACAGGACTGTAGTTGCAGTTTTGGTGCAGACTTATTTCCATTAAAGGCCACTCTCACATGCTGTTTATTTGCATCTCATTTGCTGACGGATACGTATTGCTCTGTATCTTCATAATTGATTAGTGCCCCTTTAATTTTTTTCAGTATTTACAAACAACTCATTTCTCTGTGTTGGTACTGAAGAGTTTGAAATGGCATAAAGCTAAAAATCAAGCTCTGTGGGAACCAGAAAATCTAGAACCATTAAAATGAGACCTACCAGCCAGTTTTTAATCCACTTTGCCTGTTAAAGCAAGCACCATGTGGCACCACATCACACACCCTGCAGAGCCTTATTGCAGCAGCCACAGCTTGTTTTTGCAATCAAACTCCTAATATTATCAACTGATAACGAGCTGGTTTTTGGTAATTGCTCTTTGTTCAGCACTAAATATGCCACTTCCTTTCAGTTTGTTTTCAGGTGACTCTCAGATCAGCTGTAGAACATTTTAGCTGGGATTAGTTTTAGGCTCTCAGGCTTAGAATGACATGGACTCTCTTATTTGTCCTGCTTGAGAAGGTTGGCAAGATACAGCTGATTATTTGGGTTTTTCCATGGATGCAGCAATAGTTGTTTATCCAAGTTACAACGTGACCTCGGCTGGACTGGTTTGGGAATTTTTGACTACAAGATGAGTGTGTGAGACTTCAGCCTTTTTTTGGCTAGAAAACTGCTGGGTTCTGGTCCACTGAGCCACTCCTTTCCTTTTCCTGAGCTGAAAATTTTAGAAACGGAACATTTCATCCTCCAAACTCAGATGAGTCCTGTTCCGAAGGAAAGGAGCGGGCAAAACATCAGGAAATGCCAGGAGAGAGCAAAAGACAGTGTGGGGATGCTGGGATAGTGTGGGGAGCCCAACACTACCGGGGGGCCCAGCAGTGGCAGTGTCATTTTTGGGGTCCTGGTGCAGAACCCACATTCCTTATGTTGTGCTGATCACTGCTGCTTCCCCAAGCCTCTCTCTTTTTTGCTTCCAGCCACTTCAAGGGGGCATAACTGTCCTGTGCACCCTGTTGCTTTGTGTCCCACTGTAGTTTTTCATTAACCAGTGCTGGAAGGGACAGGAACTCCAGTTTTCAAGTGCTACTAAGATTTCCTGAAAAAAATCCCTTTCTCCACCTGAAGGTCATGGAGAGAGGCTGTTGCCTGCTTGAGGTTTGTCTGCAAGGACGTTGTTGCTTTTGCTATTTTTACCTTTGTTTTTCTCAAACGGATTTTGACGTGAGTCACAACAGCAGTGGGAGGGGGCTTCTAGCTAGCGCCCAAAGCCAGGAACAAACAGGAGCTTTGATGAAGCTGCAAACTCTCCTTCATTACCAGTGTGGAGTGTTGCTGAAGCTGGTACGAATCCGGGCAGTTGGTGTGTCTTCAGTGGACCTGTCCCTGGTGACGTCTGTTGTGGAGCTGGCTCTGAAGTGAAGGGCATGCTGCACAGGCAAACAGGGGAACAACTTTCTTCCTGATTAGTCCAAACTACGTGGAGAATGGGGTAGGTCCTTTATATAGAAAGGGTCAAATAAAATAGCCGAGGTAATAAACGTGCCCTTTTGCCCTTCACAGGCAAGTAGAACTTAAAATCAGCCCTTTCATTTAAAAAAGTCTGGCACCAGAACTAGATTAGTTCGTTCAAGACCTTGTCCCAGTTTTGTCCTTTCCCCCTCCACCCAATAGCTGCAAAACACAGACTGTACTGGAAATAAGATGCTTTTTTTAAAATAAAGCATCAATTTTAGATCCCCTACGTGAATAAATAATCCATGTGTTGCCTGAATCTTTTATGACATGAATTCCAAGCAACTTAAAAAGCTTTCTCTGTTGTTTTGGAACTGGGTCAGAAAACGCACTCAGGGAATTTTTAATGAAGCCTGGCAGCCTCCCAGCTTCAGGGTTACTGGTTCAAACGTGAATCAGGTTAGTAGGGAGCAGAACTGTCACTGCAGCTGAAGACAGTTAGACACACTTCACACTCCAGACACCCACAGCACCGCAGGCAATAGTGGCACGATGCGCACAAACGCCCTGGGAGAAGGAGAGAAGATAATTAAATAAGTGAGATCATATCACAATGAAGTGAACATTCAGAATGAATGAATTCAGCGGAAGGTGAAAATGTAATTTTTGATGAATCCTCACTGTTGACAGGCTGGATGGTGCCCTAACTGGAACAGAAAGACTAGTTTTGAGCCTTTATCAAAGCTTGGAAGATCTTGTATAGACTAGCTGTAGCCAAATAATTTTTCAGTGGTTTTCCTGATAGTTTTGCTGAGATTCACCCTTCTATGCTTCCTTCTTCATGCTAACATGCTAACATGCTAACATCTTTGTCAGCAACACGGACAGTGGAATTCAAGGCACCCTCAGTAAGTCTGCTGATGACACCAAACTGTGTGGTGAAGTCAACACCCCGGAGGGAAGGGAGGCCGTCCAGAGGGACCGTGACAGGCTCAAGAAGTGAGCTCATGCAAAGTGCATGAAGTTCAGCAAGGGCCAAGTACAAGGTTCTGCAGCTCAGTTGAGGCAATCTCATGCATTAATACAGATTGGGAGGGGAAAGGATTGAGGACAGCCCTGAGGAAAAGGACGTGAGGGTGATGATGGAACAGAAGTTGAACAGGAGCTGTCAGTGTGCAATTGCAGTCCAGAATGCCAACCGTGTCCCGGGCTGCATCAAAAGAAGCTGTGATAGTCAGGCAAAGGAGATGATTCTTCCCCTCTACTCTGCACTTGTGAGACCCCAGCTGGAGTACTGTGTCCAGTTCTGGAGTCCCCAGCATACGAAGGACACAAAGGTCCTGGAAGGTGTCCAGAGGAGAGCAACTAAAACAGTCAGAAGGCTGGAGCACCTGCCCTGTGAGGACATGGGGTTGTTCAGTCTGGAGAAGAAGAGGCTCAAGGTAACTTTATAGCAGCTTTCCAACATCTGAAGGAGGCCTGCAAGAGGTCTGGGGTAGGGATTTTTACACAGGTGCATAGCAAGAGGATGAGAGGAACTGATTGCAAACTTGAATAGGGGAGATTTGGACAGTAGGTTGGACATTAGAAAAACATTCTTTCATGTGAGGGTGGCGAGATGCTGGAATAGGTTGCCCAAGACATAGGACGAGGGGCAATGGGTGTAAGCTGGAACATAGGAGGTTCCACATCAATATGAGAAGGAACTTCTTCACAGTGAGGGTGACAGAGCACTAGAAGGGGCTGCCCAGGGCAGGTTGTGAAGTCTCCTTCTCTGGAGACATTTAAGAGCTGCCTGTGTATGTTCCTACGTGACTTGGTCTCAGTGGTCCTGATGTTGCAGGAGGATTGTACTAGCTGACCTTACGAGATCCCTTCCAATCTCTAATGTTCTGTGATTCCAATTCCCTAACTACTTTTGTTGTCACCCCTGGCTCTTCCATCAAACTACTCAAACATTTTGTTTTTCCTTCATAGCTTTCAAGTATTGAACACAACATATCTCACATTTCTGTTATTCACCCCTAACATTTGGATCCATAAATATCCCAGATGTCTTATCTTAATAATCCCAGGCTGCTGCCACAGCCCTCATGTCCCACATGGATGCAGCCAAGAAACAGTGTAAAGGACATGGGGATGAGAGGAGCTCACAGCGCAGCAGTGCTGCATCATCCCTGCACTTTGGCATCCCCGTCTGACTTCCCATCTCATTTCCTTCCTCCTTTTTGTCTGGAAACTGACCTGTTGGTAAGGTCTGCAACATGATGGGAGCTGCTGGAAGACAGGGCAGCGTGTCTGGGTCACACTACAGCAATATGGCTTTTCTTTTTCTCCTGGGGAGCAGAGTGGACTGGTGACACCAGTCCATCATGAGGCTCATTACTTGCTCGCTCTGAGTCCTCCTTAAATGCTTCCTCCAACCTTTATAATCTGAAAGATTCAGAAATAGGTAAAAGACGCTGTTCACACGTTAGAGGAAAACACGTATTAGAGTAGAACAAGCGAGAGTTAAAGAGCACCTGCGGAACAGACATTTCCTTTGTATCTTTACACATCATCAACAACTGTGTCTGCTTCACTGGTGCCACTCTGCCAGTGTGGATGGGTCACAGAAGAGGAGCCTTGAGAAAAAAGATGGGGGAGAAAAGTGGGATCAGCTTTGCACTGTTGGGTATTTTTAGACTTATTTACAGACATAGAGCAGCTTTTAGGGCTGTTCCTCATGCTGTCTGACTGAGGTAGGCACGGTACAAAACTCGACAAAAATCAGCAGCAAACCTTTCAGGCTGTAAAAACAGTGTCTGTCAGGTTTGATCACTTCTCTCAGCTGCTCCTGCGGAACCAACAGGAGGGGACCAGTTAGTAGAGTGAGACAACCAGCAAAGAACATTTTTCCCTGGGATTTCTTTTAGGCATCACAGCCTGAAGGAGCTGCTGGCTGCAAGACGCAATCCAATGATTAGGGAGGCTGGGGAGTGACGCTCGTCATGTGTACGTCCAGGGCCACAGGATATCCAGCCATGGCGGGGCTTTTGTGTGCTGAAGGGAGGCTGTGAATTGTGCTGAGAAATTTTACAGACTTATTACAAAAGAGAACTAGCAATAAGGAAAGGAATAGAAAATAGAAGAGTATAAAAGAATTGCTGGTCTATTTTACTTCTGTTTTAGGTCAGCAGAGGAGCAAAAATAGACTTATTTACTGAAAAGGGCTTTTTGTGAGCACTGCAGACAAAACTAAAACATCCAACCCAAATGCAGTGATGTCTTTGCATTAAGGTATCTGAGTGGTTTTTTGAGTGGAGTAGGAAAACTGGATTTCCTCTGTCTCCCAGCTAAACCAGAGTCAGGCATTCCTTCAGAAAAGCAAAATGTTTGTGCAGGATCTGAACATACTTGGCTGTTCTCTGCCCATGAGGCATCAAACTCAGTAGTATTAACATTTATGGAAAAAGCCCAACCCATTTAATAGCTTCTATAGAGACAGTAACAGTCAAACAACCGTTTGCAGAGACTGCTGCAAACACCGGAGGGAAGGAAAACGGTCAAGGTCAGCGAACTGCAGATCCCAGCAATCACATCAGGTGATCCTCTTCTTAAGTGCTTTGTTTTAAGCCTGGTTGGGTTCAGGACTGACACTGGCCCTCTGGGAGTTCCAGGCAAAATGTAAATGTGCGGTGACAACTTAGACAACACACACTCGGTTCTTATCTGTGTTGGGAGGGGAAGAAACTTTCTGGGGAGTTTATAACCCACTCACCAGAGTGTCCCCCCAGCTCCACAACACTTAGTTACACCAGTTAGTCTGATGGTGAAGATATCTGACTCTCTGTTGGCTTCCTTCATGGCTGCTGTTTACTTTGAGAGGGTTTTTTTTGCCTGGGTTTCTGAGGACTCCCAGTTTTCCCTCCCAGCTAAGGCCCTGCAATCTGATAAGTACAAGTGATTTGTTCCAGTACTGATCAGGCTAAACACACAAGGTTTGCTCTTTATGTCTCAACAACGAAGGCATTGTGGCAGGGCATGGCTCTTTGCCACCCATGAAAGAAAGAACGGAGCGAGCCCAGTGCCAGTGCTGCCGTGCAGCTGAATGCTGCAGCAGTTGGTGCTCTCTGGGAATGTCGCCGTGCCAGACATCCATGTGCACCGCAGCATTAAGTCCATAAATACCCCTGACTGCCGGTGTGCAAAGGTAAGTCACGAGTTCTTTGACAGATCAAAGTGTGATGGGAGGAAATAGCAGGAACTTCCCCATAGTCAATGTTTTGCTTAACGAATTCTACGTGAAGTCTGTGAAATCTTCTTGCGCCACCTTGCTCACTGCTGCTTCCAGTCGCTCTGCAGTCCTTCGCGAAGGATACCATGCTCCAAAACAGGAAGGCAGTTACAGACAATTAGTCCCACAGACACTTCTGCAACCGTGCTTCATAGATAATTTTTAGCAAGTATTTGCAAGAGGAGAAAATGTCTTTCCTTGGAGAAGAATTAATTCAGTGACCGGAAGCGATTCATGGGGGCTTTTGCAGTTGTTGGGCTGGGAAGTAACAAGTGATAGGACAAGAGGAAATGGCCTTCAGTTGCACCAGGGGACGTTCAGATTGGACATTCTTATCAAAAGGGTCATCAGGACTTGGAACAGGTTGCCCAGAAGGGGGCTGAATCATCATCCCTGGATGTGTTTAAAAGTTGTGTAGATATGGAGCTTAGGGACATGATGTAGCGGTGGCCTTGGGGTGTTGGTTTACGTTGGATCTTTTCCAACCTAAATGATTCTATGATTTTATGTCCTGTGGACTTCAATCCTCCTTGTTCCAAGGTGTGTATGACATGAGGATCCTCCTGGGCCATAGAGTGTAGGTTCTGCTACTACTGTGCAATGCTTCCTTCAAAAGATTCAAGTCTTGTCTTTAAAAGGAATTCTGGTTTTATCCTTCACTATCCTGCAGGAAGGCACGGTAGCACTTCATAGCTTTGAAGCTTAGAAATCTTCTAGTTCCGAGGTCATGGTTATAAATGGCTGGTGTATATTCCTTAACAATATGCTTTAGCTTCAGCAACTCCTTTCATGGTTATCTTGTGTTGGTGCCTCTTAGCCTCAAGTGATGAATGCATCCAGGTCTCCATTTTATCAATTATACCGTTCGGTGGAAATGTACATTGTCAGCTTTAAATTTGTGTAGCTGAATAGTGGGAGTGACACTCAGGTACTAAGGGATGAGAATCCTGTCAGCACCTTTGGGGTGAGGCTTCTCACAATAGGCACAATCAGCTTACAATACCACATGGCATCTTACCATTTTATGCCCTGTTTTATTAAGACCCATCCCCTGAAAATAAGAACTTGCATTTCCTTTCCAAACTGAGATTTCATAGACACCATGTGTCTTTCCTTGTGCCCATTTGCACCTCCTCTATCCTTGTACCTGCCATGGAGGACCATATGGATGTGCCCTTCAAAATCATCCTACCGGTAACTGCTAGAGGATCTGGTTGGACATGGGGCTGGATTCTGCAAGACACAAGTAAGCCAAAGGGTATTAAAAAACTCCAAACCAACCTAACTGCAACCTAACAGTGTCTGTGTCACCCAGACCAGTCAGGAGAACAAATCTTCTCTGATAAATACTGGAACAGAGTTCATTTGCCTTTCTGTGGAAAAGCTATAGATCACCCTCGACTAAAGCCTCTCACATTTCAAATCGTGAACTTAAACGGTTGCCAAGCTTTCTGTGTCTGAATTCAAAGGAAACAAAACATTACAGAGATTTCAACTTCAGCTCTGACAGAGCCTTAAGAAACATTTTTAGGATTAAGTATTACATAACAAAACCATTCGTGTCACCTGTCAGCGTAACACCCTCTATGAGTGACAGCCTGCTGCCTTCTTTCCCGGAGGGAACCAAGTAGCCTATTTATTTAGAAATCTGTTGTATGACTCCATCAACCAGTGTGTTGTTCTCTTGACTATTCATTAGCTCTAATTAGAAAGAAAAGCCTGGCTCTGCTCAGCTAGCTCATTGAGTACAAAAATGAACACAACCATCGATAAAGACATATTTTTTTGTTTTTTCTAGAGATTCAAGAAGTGGTCTTTGGAGCCCTTGGAAAGAAGGGGCTTCCTGCTGTACATAGCCAGGGAATTCAAAGGAAGTAGAGCTGGACTATTGAAAGCTAAAATGGGAAATGCAAGAGAGAAAAATACACACTGTGGGTATGTCAGTCTCTTAATCCAAATAAAAAGTTGAGCCAGATTCATCTTATACTATGAAGTCAGGAATTTAACAGGTTAGAAGAAGTGAGTTTAATAATATGGCTTTTGTAACCAATTTGTCTAGTTGCTAATAATCACAGAGTCACTCTGGTTGGAAAAGACCCCTGGGATCATTGAGTCCAATCATCTACCCTAAGTTACATGTTCACACCTAACCAGATCCCTCAACACCTCATCCAAACGATCTTTAAACACATCTAGGGTTGGTGACTCAACCATCTCCCTGGGAAGCCTACTTCCAGTGCTTGACCACCTTTTCTGTGAAAAAATTCTTCCTAATATCTAGTCTAAACCTACCCTGTTGTAACTTGGATCCATTCTCTCTTGTTCTATCACTAACTGCCTGTGAGAAGAGATCAGCACCAACCTCTCCACAACGTCCTTTCAGGTAGTTATAGAGAGTGATGAGGTCTCCTCTCAGCCTCCTCTTCTTCAAACTAAAAAAAGTCCCAGCTCTTTCAGTCTTTTCTCATCAGATTTATTCTCCAGGCACTAAATAATAATAATAATAAGCCTGGGTATCAGAAGGTTTACAACTTCAAAGACTCTGGAAAACAGCATATCAGAACCAGGAGTAAGTTGTCTCACCTGAACCCCTACTGGTTACTTGATCAGTTTGCTTAAATCAAAATAAGGATATTCAGTCTACTTTAAGTAAGGGCTTTCTTCACTTTTTAACATTACCCACCTCAAATATTGTACAGTAAATCAGTCAGGTGGGTCATAGGTGTGACCATCATCAACAAATGTTTGTCGTTGGTGTAACGTCTGGCTTTTGTGGCTGCTAACATGTTTTTAAATAGTGTTTAATTAAAAATGTGCAGCCCTTGTGCTCTCAGAGTAGACACTGCTCTTGATAGGAATACAGAGCTGTTCAGAGAGGAGGCAGAGTAAGGAGGACATACATCTTCTGCTGAGTGACTATAACAACGAGAACAGAAAGAAACCCTAAATCAGAAATAAGTTGTCAGGGCAACAAACTAGTCTGCTGTGGGTTTGAAGCCTTGCACAGATTGCAGCGCAGGTGGACAGGCTTTGCAGAGGGTGCAAGACACTGCTAGCCTTTGCTTTGATCCTTAGGGTGGAGCCCAAATTCAAGGAGCTGGAAGTTGGAAGACACAAGTCAAACATTTACAGAATCGTAGGCACAAACTAACAGGTTTTCTTCTTTCAGCACGGTGGCGGATTGCTTCAGACAAAGTTCTGTATGTTTGGAAAGTGTGTGCAATGTTGAAACAAAGTGCTCCAGCTTGACATGTTTTGGTTAAGGAAACTGTCTCCAAAGTATTTTCAATATTGACTGTACTACTTTAGTCCTTCACTGTAAGGAACCAGAAGAGAAGGGACTAAACTACTGCATCACTTCATCTCAGCTGGACTTTAATAATCAAAGGAAAAGCTTTCCTATGTTCAGGGTGGGCCTGTGGAGATCCCATTAGCAGATGTGAAGTCAAGGGAACAATTCTAGATGTTCAAGAGCCCTTCCTATTGCTAAGGTCTTCAGGACATCAGCCTCTTCAGCACGCGTGGGAACATGCCTGCCTGTCCGCCCAGAGACAGGCCAGCTCAACAGCCAGAGTCATATCCTCCAGCTGTCAGACCGTGCTGGGCTGTAAACCAGAGATGTAAGTCAGAGACCTGCAGGCAAGACACACATTCCTGCTTTGCTGCAGGAACAAAGGCTCTGCCTGAAGAAGCACCCAGCTAGCAGAAGAACACGTGCAGAATATACTTATTTCCATTGTCCAGTCTTTCTGATGTGGTTTATGGTGTCTAATCTTTGAACATTGACATGAGAATACAAGGGACTAGAAGGGGAAAAAAAGAGGAAACATTTAACACCAAGATGCTTTGTCCACACAAATGATCATCAGACCTTACTAAGCTTTGAGCTCGGGAGCAGAACAAATTTTGGTTGCTCCATTATTTTCCTGCTGGAAAGACCAGAAGCTCGTAGTGCACAGGAAACCCTCCCCCATCTGGTGGCTTGGCAGGATTGAGAGAGAGACACACAGAACAACACCACACCAGCAGAAATACACTTCTGAAAAGGCTCTTAATTAAAAGAAATAATAATAAATAGTGTATTTCAGCCACGTAACAGTGATACGTTCAGATTTATATTACATGACGCATGCTTTGAGTATGTATGTGGCTGTTAACCATATTAATGAGCCACACTTTGAAAGGAAAATAAATTTCAAAGCTTGGATTTCTTTGACATAAAGCTCATCAGTGATAGAGATAATTAGTGCTGCCTTCTTCCCCCTTGTTCACCAAGAAATTTCTTTTCCCATACTATAAATATTAGTCAGATCCCTTGAAAACCTGTTCATTTAATCCAACTAGCAAAGAATGGTAAAATAAGAGACAAAAAAGAATCAAATAAAGACACAAGTAAGAGACAAAATCGAAATAGAAAGCGATTCATTTACAGCATCATTTGAGAGAGTAAAGGGACAGATCCCAGGATGGGCTTCTGCAGTCCTCCACTTGTAACCTGCCTCCAGGTAACATATAACCTGTTACCTCCTACCATCTGAACACAGTCATCCAACAGCTTCCTCACTTAGACATTTGTCTGCCCCTCCAGACATTCAGAGGCCAACCTGAATGCGAAGCTGTCCTGTAAGAGGGTTGAAAGTTTTGCTAGAGTGAACACAAATGGCTTTCGCTGCGCTCACTTGATCTGCAGAGCTGTCGGGTTGCTCATCTTACCCTTCACATGCCCAGAAACGTTCCAAAATTCAAAAACCTTACAGTCCTGTAAGTGACTGCCATAGAATCATAGTATCACAGAATCATCAGGGATTGGAAGGGACCCTGAAAGATCATCTAGTCCAATCCCCCTGCCACAGCTGGATCACTTCACTGGAGAAGTTATGGAATCAGAATCACTCAGGGTCAGAAGGGACCACCTGATCATCCAGTTCCAACCCCCCACCAGGCTGGGACACCCCACCCTAGACCAGGCTGGCCAGAGCCCCATCCAGCCTGGCTTTAAACACCTCCAGGGATGGGGCCCCAACCACCTCCTTGGGCAACCCATTCCAGGCCTTCAACAAGAACAAAGCCAGGTTGTGCTTAAATCAGAGATAGAAGTTCTTCATTCACAGACAAACCAGCAGCTACTTGGGTTTGGTTAAAGCAGGGAGGCAGGCAGCCCAAGGGCGGGCAGGATGATGGCAGGAGCATAAAACCATGAGATGGATAGATGTGCTATTTTGGAGTTACAGCCCATTTTGGAGTTGTGAACCCTTACCTCCAGCTGGTGGCATTTATGAAAGCGTTTCTCACTGCCTGGTATGTAAGAGCACTTGCAATTCTGCCAAGGCTTGAAACGCACTGCAGATAGCTACGGACTGGACTGTCAATTTTTTTATTTCCCCTTTGTGCTTACAATTAACTGAAGTGCTGAAATGCGATGGGCTGTTCCAGGAGCAGCTTTGTATCTACCAGCTGCATTTGAGCAGAGCAGTAAATCAACTGCTGTCACGAAAGCATCACAGAAGAGGAGAACACCCTTATGCTCAATGTGCCTACAAACCCAAACTTCATTCACAGACAAACCAGCTGCTACTGGGTCACAGGGGAAGTTACTTAACTTGCATTAACAATTAGCTGGATCATATCAGAGAGAGGGGGAAGGACCCCTTGCACCTCTAAGCCCTTCCTAGAACTCTGACATTCACAGTAGCCATAAATCATGCCTGAATCCCACCTTGATGTCTATTAACTTCTTCTAGCTAACCTAAATCATTAAACTTCAAAAAAAGTTTAAAATGAAAACAAAGGCAAAAGAGGATTTAAGTATTAATCAGTTATCCTGTCGATGTAACCGTCTGGCTGGCTTTCCTGCTATCGTAATCATGCACTCTTCCCCTCATCCCCAGTCCCTTACTCTCTGTTTAGAATAAAATGTGGCTCAGATTTATATTTCTAGAGTTTTTTCTGGTCATGATGTTAGTGATGTTATTTCTTGTGTTGGCTTTTTAAAGCGCTTGCTAAATTTGCTTGTGATATGAGGCTCCAGTAATCCACCATCCTCCTACACCACAGTCTGTTCTAGCCTACACCACATAAAGATTCCTGTGCTGTCACAGGGTTGGGATGGTGCACTGAGAATCCCAAAATAGATTCAAAGAGCTACAAATTCAAAAAAGACAAAGAGCTGGGTTCTGCTCTCAGGACCCTGCACATCACCGTGGCTTCTGACAAAAACAGCCCCTTCACTAGGAAACTCAAGATCATCTGTTTCAATTCAGTTTTCCCAAGATCTCACCTTCTTAAAGATTCATGTCTAAACCCTCACCAGCTCACCAAGTGCATCTTTGCAGCTCCAGCAAAGGAGTAACAGGTCTTGGCCCAGAGTTGCACTTATTTTATTTAAAAAAGTCTGACCTGCTCATGGTGGGCAGAGCCAATCTGCAGAGCACAGCCACTGCCAAAGGCAGCCTGAAAAGCCCCACCTCCGTGCTTCCTTAGCTGCCGCTGCCTCACGAAGCATTTGACCAAAATTATGTCATGGTTTCTGATCCACTCCTGCTACTCACGTGAAATCGATGCTTGACACGGTGACACTCTTCTTTTACTTAGAAGTAGTTTTGAAATGATACTAAAGAATTCCCAGACAGATGGTTTTGTTAGATTTGCAAATACAAAACCCAGCAGGAATAAGCTTTGATCACATCAAAGTGCTACTTTTTAGAGACAAAAGGGAAAGAAGGGTGATTAACTCTGTCCCATTGAAGCTGACATTTCTGTGTTGGCATCTGCACCAACTTGGCTGCCAACACAGCTTTTTCATAAAAGTCTTCTTTGGGGACGCCTGCAAGGTGTTCCCAAACTCTTGACCTTCACAGAAAACTTTAGGTGAGCAAACCTCCTGATTACATTATGGGATAGAGACAGCGAAGGCGGACCACAGCGCAAGTGCACAGGGGTTCCAGTGTTCTGTGGTTCATGGCAACCACAACCACTCTCAGAAAACACAACAATCAGTTTGAACCGTTTTCAAACTTGAAGGAAAGAAGGGATGCCTTTCTTTTCTTTCTCTTTCACTCTCTGAAGTCACTGCTTTTAGTACTTAAGAGTTGGGGGTTTTTTAATCAAAAGTATTCAAAAGGTGCTATCACAATGCTACAGGTTAGAAGTGAACTCCAAAGATCATCCAAGTCCACCCACGCCCTGCTGGGGCAGGGTAAACCTGCAGCACCTGGTATTACATCATGGCCTCCCATCCAAGTAGTAACTGGAAGCACTAACTGAACCCAACCCTGCTTGGCTTCCAAGATCGGGCTTTTTTCCAGGGTGGAAACACATTGGAAAACAGCCATCAGTTTAATAGAGGATCATGCAATTAATGGATTAATGACTCCAAATATGATTCAGTTTCTGTTCCCATCTGTTAATCTTGTCCTCACCTCTTAAGGCCCTTCTCCATTAGCCACACACCACCCCAGTCACTCAGAGGTATCATGCAGACACCCTGCTTTCACAGCGCTCCCAAGAAAATTCATATGCTAACCAGAAAACTCAGCAAGTGGTTATTACTTTTTCTCAACTATACAATTTTCCAATGAAAAGAAATGTCACGACAGACACATTCTTCACCTGAACATGGAAACGGCCCCTCAGTCAACGTGTAGTTCAGTACAAGTGTTCCACCAAAGGGCCGCCAGACTGCTCTCTGCTCATTATTTGTAAGAGTGTGAATCGCGGCACTCGCTGACACTAGTGCATCCTCTCCTCGTTCACTTTGCTGAATGTAACATATCCTAGACATCACTGGGTGCTCTATCAGCGCTAGACTGGATGACGTTCATACCACCTGGTATCCAGCAACTTGGCCAGACAGTCTCCCTTGACTCAGCAAGCAGGGGCCAGTTCACAGCAAGAACAACCAAAGATCAATGTTACGCGCTCAAGCCTCCACAGTAAACAGTTCTGAGCCAAACAAAGCTTTCTTAATGTGTGCAGCTCTCCTCATGAGCAAAACTGATTAATGGAATCCCACCTTAAATCTGGAACGTCAAACTGTTATTTATAGAACACAGACATGAAAGGATCAGAGCTCTGTACAACGTGGATGAAATTATAGACCTAAGAACTGTTAAATAATGTTGGTTTTTTGTTCCCTGTGCCTGCACAGCCTCCTGCAGTCTCTCCTTCTTCAAGCAGCTCAGCCATTTGCTTCAAAGGCATCTGCATTACTTTCAAAATTTCCCATGCAGCACTGTCAAGGGGTCAATTAGGTGTGGAGGTATCGCAGCTTTTCAATTAAAAGTTCCACTATAAAGCAGGCTGAGCCTGCTCAGTGCCAAAATGGCATGAGGGCAGAACTATAGATCCTCTGTGTTCCTCTCGCCAGGACACAGACAGGATTCCCTCACATTTCAGGAGGAAAAAAAAAATTAGAATGTGCCCATTTACCTTTGAAACAACTCACTTCTATCAAATGTGACATCAGATGGCACCACCAAGTCACGGAGCAGTCTCTGTGTGGAGCACTAATGAGGCGACGGACCATCTATCTGTGTAGAGAGTCACAGGAGTATGTGAATACAGCAGTCAAAGCAGCCTCTGACAATGACATTATGAGAAAAGACTGCATGATTTAACGCACACTCTGGCAAGCCACGAGTGTCCATTTATGGCCCGAGGAGTCTCGGTGCTAAAAATCCAAGACTGCTGCTACCTATCGCTCGTTTTTTGAGGTGATGAAAAAAAATCGCTAATGAACTCTGGTAGCTGTCACATGCACCAAATGAAAAAAAACATAAAAATGTGTGATGATTCTTAATTATTAAAAATCTTTGCACTTGTTTGGAAGATTCTGCAGCAGTTTGTCCTCTAGCAAACCTGTTTTTGGGAAGAGAAACAAGAAAGCATATTGTAACCATCAAGAGTGTAAAATGACTTCTAAGTTGTTAAATCTTGGGTCAAAGCGTTGGTAGACACAAGGAAGACCTTAATGTTTAGGATGTTGCATGATATCCACCATCCACCGATGATCAGGTGAAATTTTGCTGAAGAAATCTCCCTCCTGTGGTTACAGAAGGAATTCAGTGTTTTCCTAACCATCTGTTGATGCAGCCAGCCATATTCTCTGTAATGAAGTCAGAGGAGGTGGGGGAAGGTAGTGGGTATGGAAAGTAAGTTTTACGATGCTAATGGAGTCTTTTAAAATGGTTTTTGTATTTTTAATTAAAAAATGTTTGTCAAACGTATTTACAAAACATCAAGCCTTTTGATTCTGCTATCAAAACCTGCCAAACACAGTGTTACAGACAAAAATGAGAGTAGATTATTATACAAATCTAAAATATTAGAAGATATCAATAAAACTCGTGTGACTGACTTAATGAAAACAACACCATTTCCCAAACAGGAAACATAAATAGGGAGCAGCATAGCTTGAACTGAATATGCAGATTCATTAGAGGCAGCCTCTGGGTAATAACCCAGCGGTCTGGGAACTGATGCTACGTCGAACCCATCGCTCGTCTCTTGCATGGGAGCTGTACATACTAAATCTACAAGTATTTTCAAAGGCTCACTCTCAGCCATTGGAAAGATGTTACCATTAACTCAAAGCAATCGCTGCAATCTCTGTCCAGGAGCGTTCCCATGTCAGGGCTTAACTCATGGGCCCAGAAGAGGAACAAACATGTTTTAAATTCTTCTGCTGGGAAAAAATAAGTACAAATTGTTAATAAGGTGGAGCCTGATTTTAAAAAGGCAATCTTCTCCTGGGCTACATAAACGTATCCTTTTAATATCACAGAAGAAAGAAAATATCCAGACAACTCAAACCAGGATAAGGAGCAGGGTACTGTACACTCTTCAGAAATCCATGTATTTGCTTGCAGAAAATACTGACTCGGTGCTTCCAGGGAAAGGCAACGCACGCTCATCTAGTGTCCGCTACAGCTAGCGAGGAAGCCTGACGTGCACAGAGAGACCTTCAGTGTGCAAATAAAAACGAAGCAAGAAATCTGTACATGGTTCTTTTACCCCCTATTTCAGAACATGATAGTTCTCCTCAATGACCAACAGAAGGAAGCCCTTGCATCAAGGCCAGCTGAATGCTTCCATTTCACTGCGTTACTGGCAAAGCAACGTTAACAGGCACTTGGCTGGGCTGCTGGGCTGGTGACCCGTTACTGAGAGGTTGCTGTGGAACAGCAGCTGGCTCCATTTTGCTGATGTGTGTTATGAAGCGTAACCGAAGTTTCAAAGCTGGTCTTAGATTACAAATTATTTTCTCAACCTGTTTCAAGGAAAAAAAAAAAGAAAGAATTGTAGTTGGCAGAAGAGGAGTATTTTGACACAACCATCATGCTGGCACAACCAAAAACAGGAAAAATACACCAAATTCCGGTACTAATATTAATGCAGAATTTATCATGTTAGGTTTTGTACCTCTTCTGATAACTAACCTTTGAAAAACCTTCCCAGGTGTAGCAGTTGTACAGCAAAGCTTTGCAAAGGCATTCACACAATTTAAAAGTGCAAGTTATTATGAACTAAACTTGAACCAAGCGAATGATTTCTTACTTACATGGATCCTTTCTTACTTCTGTCACTTTATGAATCAAAAATTAGGTTAAAAACTTAAAGGGATAATTTGAAAGAGGAAACAGCTAAGAAATGACTTAATTTCTAGTGATTCCTTCCAGTGACTCTTCCTCTTAAAGCACCCTCAAACTGTATCTCAATTAACAGAAATTAATCCTGAAATCTGAGACACATTCTCTACTGCACCTAAAGCTTTTAAACCTGAAGTGTATCAGCTTCCTAATTTGCACATAGAGACTAGTCAGCTTGAACCATTTTGTTGTCCTGCTACCTATGAAAATAATTAATGAACAGATGAAATTGCTCTAAGGAAAGACAGATGTTTGAAGCATCAGTATGTGCTGTTTACTCACTTGGTCTTTCACGCTGTCTCCTGTAAACATGTATTTCATATGGTACAAGAAGTCACAGATAGGATCCATGTAGTTCAGGTGGGAGCTGTAGCGATCGGCATTCAGGAGCATTTCATAAAATGCCACCCCAATCTGTTTCCAACACAGAAAGCACCAATGAGAAAAGCTTTCAAAATGCTTTAGAAGTACAGTTTGACAGCGTAATAAATACAAGTACCGAGCACAAAAATGGTGTTTGGGCCCATGCTACAGCATTAGTGGGTAAACATCAGACACTGCAGTAAGCACCGAAAAAATTTCAACCTTAGTAAACAACCAGCATAAGTTTTGCACCAGATTGGAGTCTTCTAGAGGGAAGACATTCCAGTTTACTGCGGTCAGCTCTAGGAAGGCTACCCAAAGAGGCTGTGGATGCCCCCTCTCTGGAAATGTTTAAGGCCAGGTTGGATGGGACTCTGGGCAACCTGGTCTGGTGAGAGATGTCTGTGTCCGTGGAGGGGCGGTTGGAACTAGATGATCTCTCGGGTCCCTTCCAACCCAACTCATTCTGTGATTCAGCAAACACAGTGTGTTTTGTATCTACTGTATGAAGCAAACCAAGAGCTTCTCTTTACCTCTATCATGCATCGTGTCCTCTCCTGCTGGAACCGTTGCAGAAAAGGACCAACAAGGTGATAAACGTAGAGTAACTGGAACTCTGTTTTCACTATGGGTATCAATACTTCTGTAAGGAACCTGCAGTATTTAAAGACACTTAACAACTTCAACTGGAATAATCTTTTGTCCTTCTTCCCCCTTGTTTTAATGGTCAAGTGGGCCACTACCAAATGCCAGCAAAGCAACCTGCAGCTAGAGGGTACTTGCTAGAACTGAGGATACATTTACTGATTACAGTACTGATTGCAGCATATTTAGGAATATGCTACAATGACTTAAGAAAATTTTTAATGAATAAAAGCAAAATAGATTAAAAAGGCTCATTAAAGGCAGACACAGAAGCCCCTAGGTTTACAGCTAATAAGTTAATAATATGTTAGTGGAAGAGAGAGCTGGAAAACATCTGGGATCTACATGCAGAGTTTTGGTGCTCCCTTGTTCGTATTTGCTGGTATAAATGCTACAGGTACAGCTCTACAACACGCCTGGAACTTAAAGGACAAGCCACCAAATACCATTACACCTACTTAGGAATGAGAGAAAGCTGTCCAATGCTAGAATGATGCCACACAGCATGTGCCAGAGCCAAAGTGTAGCTACAGCTCATCTCAGAATAAGACTGGTGACACGCGGTGAAGTCAAACAGCTGGAACGGGTACCCAACCCACTCCGTCTCTGATGTCAAGCTGGGGCTGTTGATAACGTTCACAATGCAATCATGGAGAACAATCCAGTATGGCTCCTGAAAAAAACCCCAAACCAGTCAAAGTCAGAATTGCTTCTGAAAAGAACATCATCAAATGCTTTCTCAAATCCTTCTGCTATTATTGCATTTCCAAAGTGCTTTCAACTACATGGTAGTTTATAACCCTGCCTGACAAAGCTGAAATTTAAGAAGCAGAATAGAGACAACATCCATGTTAGCTGGTGTGGCACAATGGAGACTTACTTCAAAAATTTCATTATTTAGTCAGCTAATATAAAGGTCTCCAAAAGAAGCAGAGTAGATGCCTTCAAGGAAGGAAACCAAGAAGTTTCTGACTACAGGCGTTAAAGGATCAGAAATCCAAGAAGCAAACATGAAACAAAGGTAAATAAGTCAAAGAATACAGATGAAGACACAAGGAGAGCATAGGACTGAGCCAGGCTCTTCTCAGTGTCATCTGGTGATAGGACGAGGGGCAATGGGTGCAAGCTGGAACATAGGAGGTTCCATATAAATATCAGAAGGAACTTCTTCAGGGTGAGGGTGATGGAGCATTGGAACAGGCTGCCCAGAGAGATTGTGGACTCTCCTTCTCTGGAGACATTTAAAACCTGCCCTGTGCAACTTGGTCTAGGTGATCCTGCTGTGGCGGGGGGATTGGACTAGATGATCTTTCGAGCTCCCTTCCAAACACTAATGGTTCTATGATTCTATGAATATTAAGCAGCATTACAAAAATCACAGAATCACAGATTGTTCAAGGTTGGAAGGGACCTCTGAAGATAATCTAGTCCAATGGCCCTGCTAAAGCAGGATCACCTAGAATAGATGTTTCTCACATCTTGCCTTCTCAATAGCGTTCTGTGGAACCTACAGATGTTGGCTATCACACTGCAAAACACAGAAGTTTTTACAACATACTCCAGAAAGATGATTAAACTTACACCAGAGAAGAGGTTTAGAACAATTTAAAATACAACACATAAACTCACTGGTAAAGCTGTGATAATTAGTCCAATCGCATTCATCCAAGCTGTGATGTTCTCTCTTGGCACTAGGGGCTGACTACAGACAGAGAAAAAGAAAAGTGAAATTGTGAAAGCATGGAATCATCTTGGTTGGATGAGGTCTTTAAGATCATCAAGTCCAACCCAGCCCTGCCAGGTCACCACTAACCCATGTACCTCACACCACATCTCCATGGCCACAGGGACTCCATCTCTGACCTGGACAGCCTGGGCCAGGCCTTTCAGGGAAGAATTTGTTCCTCATGGCCAACCAAACCTCCCCTGGCACAATTTGAGGCCACTTCCTCTTGTCTTGTTACTTATTCCTTGTGAACAGAGACTGACCCCCACCTAGCTCAAACTTCCTTTCAGGGAGCTGAGGGTGACAAGTATTCACCTCCATTAAAAATTCATAAAACTCTACAGAAATGAGTTTTCTACCAGCCTTCCTTGGCAACCTCTTACTGCACATTATATATATTGTGGAAAACAGTTTCAGAGAGCAACACACCTCTTCAGCACGACATTCAGCAGTGCGTTGCCCACATCCTTCCCTGGTACAGCCAGAGCCATGAGCTCCACACAGGTGACATGCAGAGCATGGGCAGCTGGGTTAGGAAACTCATTGAATCTCCAGTCACAATTGGGAAATGGCCCTGGTGATTTGCCTGCCATGGGTGAAAGTGATTAAGGAAAACAAAAGCTGCTCCGATGAGGAGGAGTTGAAGCTTAAAAATATATTTCTATGCAGCACATACCAAGTTGAACTGAACTGGAAGTCACTGAGATCAAACAAACCAACCTATTTCATAAAAACTGGAAATATGGATAAAGTCTGAAATATGGATAAGGCAACACTACTCAATAAAAGGGCTGTGTGAATACACAGCTATAAATACATACTATAAACACAAGGTCACACAGAGGATACATTTCCCTGACTAAGAGGTGGAACAAACACCACCAACCACCTCATTCACCATCTGCTTACAAACAAGATGAAAACAACAAGAACTTTCTATTCTGCCTAATCAGAAACCTCTAATTTGCCTCGGTTTAAGACCTTCTAGTAGACTTCAAGGATGACACATGATGCAAAATGAGAACCTGCTTCTTCTCCGGAAAAATTCCACTTTCCCAACAAACTAATTTGAGCTTCTTTGGAGAAAAGATCTCCACACAGTTACTATTTGTGTACAAGGAGGGCTTTCTATTTAGCTTTCTATCAAGGTGATTTTATGATGCAATTAGAATTCAATTTGGAATGCATAAACAGCAGTATTTGTACTGATAAATGATGCTCTAAATGGTGAAACGTTTATACACCCACAATGCACCTTGGTTTTACTACATCATTCGAGATGATTTTGCTAGGGCAGCTCAGTCTCTGTGTAGAATAATTTAAAAAGGACAGCAAAACAAGCTAATGTGTATTCAGACTGATATCTCCTGCTAAAGATAGACTTCCAACTTTACTTCCTAGCTGAAGAGATAGAAATTGAACTTTATATTTTGATGAAATGAAGCTCTAAGCCATTGGCACAGCCTCCTGAATGCAAACTTGAAGGATATTGTCTACTAGTCTTCCAATGAGCTTGCAGTAGTAAGTGTCATCAGGAACCCATGGATTCTCTTCTCGGGCATTCATAGCACACTTGAGATAAATATCACTCAGACACCAGCCTAGCGGGCGATTATCTTTGAGCGAACCAATGATGGCATGAACCAACTTTCTCTTGAGGTTTGGGCGCTCTCTGAGATGCAGCTCATAATAATGAAGAGTGTTGTACAGGTAAGTCACGGGACGGTCTGCCAAGAAGGAAAACAACAACAACCACACTTCTAGCACCACTATCACGTTTACGGTGTCAAACATAAAATGAAAATTAAGAGCTCTACAGGGTGAAGTTATGTGTATTTAAAAACAGTGTACACAGAATTATTTGTGTTCTTCACTCTACACCGATGTTCCTTTGTCTTGTAAATACTCTATAATGTGTGTGCAGAAGGGTAGAAGTCAAGCAAAACATTTCTCAGTTCATACCTTAATGATAATATTAATATATTTGTAAGTAAACCACCTACATAATCTCTTAACTATCAAAGCTATCAAACAGAAGATGTTACAGTAAAGACAAAATATGTTAAAACAGCTGGGCACGACATAGCAAAGAGATCTGTGCAAGTGCAGTTATGGAAGTGTGAAAAAAACCAGGTTAAATTATTTGTACCTTAAAATAAGAACAGACAGAGGGGCTGCTCTGGAGCTCTTTCACTCTCCGAAACAAAGCTTGTTAAGGCAAAGGTCCAAGTACTTACTACTAGTAGGGAGTAAAAGGGAAAGGTGCAAAGGAAGCATGAATTAGGAAGAGCTGAATAAAAGCCAGAGCACTTTTTAGAAGCCTGAATTTCATTAAACAGAGGTTGTACTTCTCTCTAGAAATGTACACAGCACTTGCAACACAGGAAAGGACTAAATCCTGCTGTGCTAGTGGATGAATACCATCAACAAAAGAGATCATGGAGAACAGAATTATGACATCACGATTAAAGTCTGTATTCACAGGAAACACACCATGGAATTTGTATAAACCTCCCAGATGATCCAGTAAGGTTTCAAGTGATTTGGACACTGGAAGCAACTCCAGAAATCTATGGATGACAATGTCAAACACCGGCAGAAAGCGCAGGCATACATTTCCAAAATAGATTGGTAGGTACTGTGGCTGGATCTGAACTGGGGGGTTGACTTGCTCTGCCAAGCCTTCAAAATACAGCTTTTCAGGGTATTTCTGGAGGGAAAGAAATACAACAAAATCAAGAGCTCTCTCTTTACAGTGCATTAAACACACAGCATCAACATCGCTTTAAGATACTTCATAACCCTGATTACCATGGATGGAGGCAGTGAGGTGATTTAACCATAAAGCTTACAGAAAAAATTTAACTAAGTGAAATTATTCAGCAGCCATGACTAGCAGGTAACAACTTGTTCAGAAAACAAAACAAAGTTCTACCATCACTCAGAGTGGGTGTGAGAAAGCACTAACCATCCTAAGGCAAAGATGAACGCAGCTTAAGTGTCCCTTGTCAAGTGTTTTAAGAGAAAACCCTGGGCAAATCAGCACTATTCAAAGTCTGTGTGTCATATACTGAACCCAAAGACTAGAAATAATATGCATGTCAGAACTCCTCAGCAGAGAACTGGAGTGTACTCAAACACCAGATGAGTATAGCTGATGGCTGAGCTTACAGTGTTTTACCTGTAACTGAAATTTCTATATGCCAGACCTGCTCTAGTAACTGTGCAGCCACGTCAGAGCACTTCCCAGACTAACGTCATTGGCTTCCCCTTCCCTAACATGTCACGACAGCATCTTCTTGCCACACAGGGAATGGAAGAAGCCTTAACAACTAGGAGAAAGAGTAAGTTTAACTGTGTTATTAGTCACAGAACACCTGAAGGAATTATCTTCTCCCTGATTCAAGAAATCTGTATTCTAAAGGAATTTCAGTAAAACCAAGATTTCAACATGATCAGACTTAGAGGAGCAAGAATGAATCTACAAACAAGCTCTTCAGCTGCTTCTATCTTTGAACACCACTGCACTATAAGTGTGATTACATAAACATGGCCATTTCTTATTATTTAACACAACACTGTAAAATTATTACTTACTAAGTAACTACAAAAATTGACAGAGCTGTCCTGACATTTACAGGACTAAAGACTCCTTGGCTGATCTCAACTCCGCAGAAAGCTTTACAGTAAAAGGATTTTAGTAGCTTTGATACCTTGTGATAACTCATGTGTTTGGTATGCCAGTCGTTCTGCAGCCAGTGCTCTGGAGAATTCTCTTTCACAAAATCACTCACTCTGTTTCTGAAATCATTAGGCTTCAGTAAGAGTAACTGAATTATGAAGTAACAGACTTGAGCTTCATTTCCTTCATGACTGCGCATAGCCTTAAACAAACAGGATCAGAAAAAACAATTACAACTGATGCCACTGTCTGCTTTGTAACCATGGTTTGGGTTGGAAGGGACCTCAGAGATCATCTAGTTCCAACCACCTGCCATGGGCAGGGACACCTCTTACCTGTCCAGGTTGCTGAGAGCCCTGTCTAACCTGGTCTTGAACACCTCTAAACATTAGCTGGTACATGAGGTGTTTTCTGCACACAAATCTGCTCTGAGTACCTGGTTTCTCAACTGTGTTTTTAAGTGAAGACACAGGACAGAGACAGGTTCAATCACCCACTGTTAAAATTACCCATCACATTAATTTTATTCCACAGGCAGGACATCTACAAACTGCACAATATTTAACAAAACCAGTTCAATTGTTGTCATTAATAACCAAGAAAAGCTTCTCCTGAACAATCAGAGACTTTCAAGACTTGGAGTTTTGTTTTGCTTACAGAAATAGACTATTATTTCACTTAATCATTGGGTTAGCAAATAGTCACAATTTAAAACCAAACCACTTTAAAAAACATTGGTCAAACAAAAGTGACTCAGAAAGACTCTGCTTGAAGAACTGGCAGCTCATTTCCTAAGGCAACACTTACCAAGCACAGTATGAGCCTGTCCAGTGTTACGATGTTATATTTCCACACCATGTCATTGAGAATCTCAATACATTTATTGAGCTGCTGGCCTCCTGCAGAGGTGGAGAACTCATACACCAAGAAATCAGCAAATGTCCTGACATGCGCCACCAGAGCTCTGGCCCCGATTCTTTCTAACACTCTAGCAGGCAAGAAGACAAACATCAACAAAACAAATTAAACCAAAAAACTGTCCATGACAAGACTACTTACAGATTAAAAAAGCAACAAGCAAATGTAAGTGTTCTTAAGAGTTTGTGGCAGTGTTTTGTTTTCAAACAAGTGTCTTAAAAAAGAAGACAAAAATCTCACTTATTAAATGGAAAAAACCCCCAAACTACAGTAAAAAAACCCCAACCTTAGAGCAATGGAATTCCAAAGCCTGGATACTAATAATAAGGAATTAAGTTCACCAAATTTTAGTCACATATCTCTTGTTCAACTCAATTTTCCTACCGCATGCATTTCGGCAGAACCATTGGAATACCGTCATGTCTACACAGCACAGAAGAGTAACACGTGTGGTTCATAAATATTAATTCTTTCAGCAGGACTGAAAAGAAAGAACCTATTTTTCACTGCTGGAGCTGTTACAACTCAGAACACATTAAAAAAAGTGTACAGTAGGCCTATGACTACTACAGTAATTTTCATCTTAATCCTACATTTGTTCTTTCATATTTTTGAACTATTCGCCCATTACTCATGTACAAAGGTTCCATAGAGAAATGCTTAGTATTTTCTGCCTACTGTTTCAGATTGCCTGAAATGCTGCCATTACAAATCAACTGCTTCAAACACCTCACGTCCTTGTCTCTTACCAGGAGGAATGTGCTCTGAACATCACTTTAAACACTGCAAAGTATTATAATACTCTCACTGACCCTGTTCCACTCGTTTTTCTGTGCTCTGAATTAATAAAAAGCCCCTAACAAATCACGATGTCAAGGCACAAGCCCAATGCTCTGAGAAGGAAGAACACTGCAGCAGTAACTTTGACAGAGCACATCTTTTAATTAAGCTCACCTATAACCGATCTGATTAATGTGATCCGTCTCTAACAACATCTTCCACAGGAGACAAAGGAAAAGTGGAGATGACCCTTGAACAGAGAAGTGTGTGATTATATCAGCCTCAGTGGTCATAGACTTCCACTTTCGGTATTCTTCTTCCACATTCTTCTTCAGGTTAAAACGGCTCTCCTGGGGTACGTTATTCTGCTTGAAGAACACCTGCAATAAAGTACGCTTTGCTGAGACTGAGGGCCTGCAGTCAAACAGCAGAAGAGGTAAACTCCTGCCTGATGGATCACCTCGTAAGTTCCTACTTCTTTGCACAATACAAACCTCCTTGGAAGGGCTTCACTGTGAACAGGTTGCTCAGGACAGCATCCAGGTGCTTTGGAAGCTCTCCAGAGGAGGAGACTCCACAGTAACTGTTTTGTCACTAACAAAGCTATGTGACAAACTGCCACACGAAAGAAACGCTTCTCCAACTTTTTTCATTCTTAACCGATATTATTTTCTTTCCTCCATAAGTAACAATTGGACAACCTTGGCCTTAAGAATACTCCAGGAGAAGCTACTGCATTTCTGAAGAACCAACAGTGATGCAATCACGCTACATTCTTCAGGAACTAGAGATTAATGCATTCTGCATAGGAGCAGGATCTCACCAACTGGTGAAAGGTAAAGGACCATGTTAAGCAAGTAAATGCTCTGTATTTCCCACTATAAAATCATCAGTTTGAAACCATTACCTGGAGAGGAGCTGGAAAGCAGCTTAGTGTATGTGACGCCCAGTTATGTGGAGTGAAACTCATGATAGTCTGTAGTATATCCTTGCACCAAGTTCCCTGAATTGAATCAGAACCTGTGAAAAAGTCTGGAAAACGGATTGATGATATTAGAATTTCACACATACACAAAAATTTCTAACTGGTTTTGCTATTGTAGTCACAAGGCTTTGCTAGTTCAACAAGGTTGTCTTTTTGGCCAACTTCTCCCATCTCCTTCTCGGAATCTTTTTTACTCTATAAAACAGGTTGGCAAATATCTATTTTATCCTATTATCAGAGAATCATAGTGTTGGAAGGAATCTCCAAAGGTCATCTAGTTCAACTCCTCTACAACAAGCAGGGACATCACTCACTTGAACAGATTGCCCAGAACCCCATCAAGCCTGCCCTTGAATGCCTCCAAGGCCTTAATGACCTCTCTATGCAACCTGTTCTCGTTATCCACCTTCAGATTAAAGAACTTTTTCCTGATGTCTAACCTAAATCTACCCTTTTCCATGACCCCTCATCCTATTGTTCTCTGCCCTTGTGAACAATTCTTCCCTACGCTTCTTACAGGTCCTTTTCAAGTACTGGAAGGTCGCTATAAGGTCTGGCCAATCCTTATGCACTGAACCCATACAGAGAGAAGGAATTTGTGGGGCATCATGTCAAAGGCCTTGCAGAAGTCCAGATGACAGTTCTTCCCTTGTCCCCTGATGCAGTCACCCCATTGTAGAAAGCCACTAGGTTAGTCAGATCAAAATTATTTTAGATTTTGAGCTAGAAATAAATCAACCATGATTTTAAGACTTTGCATTTAATTTCCTGTAATGGCAGTAAGACAAGCTTTTGCTGATTAACTGATTAGACTTAAAAAAGAAACACCCTGAGGAAGATTATGGTGATTAAATGCCTCATTCTATTTTATACTGCTTTAAAGAGGCTGCTCAGCAGCACCTTTCTCAATATGGCTGTAGAAAGGAATGTCCCTTCTGATCAGGTTTAATATTGTACCAAACAGTATTTTAGAGAAATGCCTTGCCTACAGCTTTCACCTCAACGTTGTCTTGCCGTACTGCTATTACCTGTCACGTGCGTTGCCCTTGCTAGAGTTAAGATCAAAGCCCTGTTGAGTTCTTCTGATTCTGCAGAAAGAACTGTTTTGGGATCACTGAGGAATCGTGTAAACTGTGGTTGGACTTCCGAGCTGCCCAAAGCTGTGATTAGCCTTAGAGCTGTACTTTCAACACTGAAAGAGGGAAAGAGTGCAGTTAGTATATAATGCTGCTCTTAAGATTCCCAAAATACCTATTTTCCTTCCACTTTCTGCTTTAAGTAATGCAAACTCATTTCTTTTGAAAGTGACGTTCTTAACCTTATAGAAAAGTTTGTTTTTTCCATGGGTAAATTAACTTGTTATCAAGGATTTTCATACTTTATTTTCAAATAAAGCTCTCAGCAGCTGATTTAGTGAAAATCCAGAGGTAAAGGCCCTGAAAGACAGCCTCGAGTCTGTCCAATTTCAAGCCCTCTCCTTCTGGTATCTTTTGAATGCCTATGTCTAAACAAGGATACGTAGATAAATAAATATGTGCAAAACCAGAATAAAAAGGCATGAATAATGCATGGCAAGTTTCAAAGCTAGTCATCACCTTGAAGCAGACAGCACTAAATCGTCCTCATTAAAGAAATGAAGAAGCACTGCTTTTGATTAAAAGCTTCTCAATTTCCTGTGCTCCAGTTGGGAACCACTTTTCACACTGGGTAGTTTGAAGCAATTTTAAAGTTTTTTTATAACACTGTGTCTTTGAAATGCTAAAGCCATAGGTTAGTTTACTTCAATCTAAGTGCCTGCAGTGCTTATCAAAAGTGACTAACTTCCATATTTTCCAGAGCAAGACAACAAAAACACAGTTTCAGTGATTAGAAAGTGAGATCTTGAATTTAAAGATAAACTTGTCTTTACTTGTTCTCTTTATTCTTGATAAAGGATGAGCAATTGAGCAATTTGATTTTTGACTACGAAATTACGATGTAATTAGACTTCCTTAATACGAAGTGATAGGAATGAGGTTCCTCTGTCTCACTCACAGTTCACCCAAGAGTCTGAGAGTGCATTTCTGACACTTCTCAACAAGCCCCAGATTCTACGTACAAACTGAATCCCATAGAATCACCGAATCGTCTAGGTTTAAAAAGACTTTGAAGATCAAGTCCAACCATTAACCCAATTGTTCCAAGCCTACTGCTACAGTCCCTAAGCTCCAGATCTCTCTTTGAAACACGTCCAGAAGCCCTCCCTCAGCAGTCTGTTCCAAGGCCTAATGATCCTTTCTCGGAAGTTTTTTCTAATGTTCAATCTAAATTTTTCTTGCTACAACCTGAGGCCATTTGCTCTTGCCACAGGTTACTTGGAAGAAAAGACCATTTTCTTCATCTTTTCAAACAGCAGGTTAAGCTCAAAGCTTTCCCCTAGAAATTTCAGAGAATCAACTCTAGACATCCTTTAAAAAGCTCTTACAAACTCTTAGTTCTCAAATATGACCCGCTGAGAGTCCACAAGTAGATTTAGACACAGAACTAAGACTGGGAAGTATTTATTTCCCATTTAAATGCAGTTCTCACATAACGCAGAGGAATCAGAGAGTATGGTTCAGCATTAGCAAACTGTCACTCACCACAGATGAAGCTGATTCTGATTAGTCTGCGGCACAGCAGCCAAGGAATGAAGATGGCTGAGCAGCTGGACTCTATAATGAGGCTGGATGTGATGCATCCGATAGCTGAACATTTCTAGGAGGGTATGTAGAATTCCCCATGCGTGAGACTTGAACACTGTTGGCAGGAGCTGACCTTATGAAAAAGTTTGCCAAATAAGTTTTCCATGTGACTGCACTTAGGAACACAAATGCAGAATAATGGCAGATGGATGGTTATATTTAGCTGCAGGACAGCAATTTGATTTGAAAACTTTTTTTTTTGTTGCCTCCAAAGAAGGTGTGTGAAAGTGCTGCCTGGAGATGATGCACAATCTTTTCAATTAACATATACAGCAGATATGCAAATTATTCTAACGAGTGCAATTAAATATAGTCTAATTAAGTAACTTTACTATTTTTCATTAAGCATATTTTTGCACAACACAGCATGGGAAGGTCCTGACCATACAGGTGACGGCACAAAGGGACAGCAGTACCCTCATATCAAATGTACTACAGCACCAGGATAACTCTGCCCTTTAAAATAATTTATACATGTATTCAATAACGCTCCATCATTAGATTTCAATTTTTATAATAGTATCTTGTTGCTGTTAAAAGGCTACTGAACAAAAGGAAGAGTTTAAAAAAAGTTTTTTCTTACTGATGAAGCCTTTGATGCCCAAAGACTCTATCTCCATATAGACCAAGAGGCGACTGTAGGTTTCCACAAGAGCAGGAGCCAAGGCCACACTGGATTTTGCATGAGCCAGCTTAATTACCCTCGTAGCTATGCTGTGAATCAGACTGAGGAAAGAGAGAAAAGTTATTTTTTAAATAAAAAACCGAGCAAAACTTAGTTACACATTAATTTACAGGTTACAAACCCGAAGCTGGCTGTACCTCATTTTGGCATGAACAGTGAGCGAGTCCAAGAGGTTCATTGGCAGTGGCGTAATAGACCCTGATGCCATGCAATTAGTGCCTGGAAGAGATATCCTCATGTTGCCATTTCCGTAAATAGTCTCCACCAGTACACCCATCGGCAAAGTGAAGCACTCCGAGTTGGTTGAATAAGCATTGCACAACAAGGCAATCTTGTAGTCATTCATCTGTAAGCTCTTATTTCTTAAACTCTGTTGCAAAAACCTGTGTGCCAAAATGTATTAAATATTAAGCAAAAAGAAACAAACAAAAGGATATAGATGCATTCCAGGAGTACAACCACAATAACCCCATCAAAAAGCCATTGATAAATAGTAGAAATACCCTCCAAGTATTTAGTAATTGTACCACAGTGAAACAACTGTATCTTATGCCATCGTTTCACTGTGTAATGCTTTTCCTGGATCAGAAAAACACCTTGGGACAAAAACATACTTTAAAAATCACCTTTTGGAGCAAAATGTAACCCACTGTGCTGCTTAGGCACAACTTTCTGAACCGCAGCATAATAGTCAGTTTGTTTTCAAGTCCGTAAAAACAGATGTCTTAATCTTGGATCACAGAATGGTTGAGGATAGAAGGGACACACAAAGAATGTTAGGGATTGGAAGGGACCTCGAAAGATCATCGAGTCCAGTCCCTGGACACAGCAGGATCACCTAGACCAAGTCACACAGGAACATGTCCAGGCGGGTCTTAAACATCTCCAGAGAAGGAGACTCCACAACCCCCCGGGGCAGCCTCTTCCAGTGCTCTGTCACCCTCACTGTGAAGAAGTTCCTTCTCACACTCACATGGAATCTCTTATGTTCCAGCTTACACCCATTGCCCCTTGTCCTATCACTAGACGACATTGCGAAGAGCCTGGCTCCATCCTCCTGACACCCACCCTTCACATATTTATAGACATTAATGAGGTCACCCCTCAGTCTCCTCCAGGCTAAAGAGACTCAGCTCCCTCAGCCTCTCCTCATAAGGGAGATGCTCCACTTCATCATCCTCATTGCTCTCCACTGGACTCCCTCCAGCAGCTCCACATCCTTCTTGAACTGAGGGGCCCAGAACTGGACACAATACTCCAGATGTAGTCTCACTAGGGCAGAGTACAGGGGGAGAAGCAGCTCTCTTGATCTGCTAACCACCCCTCTTCTGATCCAACTCAGGATGCTGTTGGCCCTCTTGGCCAGAAGAGCACACTGCTGGCTCATGGTCATCCTGCTGTCCACCAGGACCCTCAGGTCCCTTTCTCCTACACTGCTGTCAAACAGGTCATTCTCCAACCTATACTGGTACCTGGGGTTGTTCTTGCCCAGATGAAAGACTCTACACTTAGCCTTGTTATAGTTCATTCAGTTTCTCTCTGCCCAGCTCTCCAGCCTGTCCGGTTCTTGCTGAATGGTAGCACAGTCTGCTGGGGTGTCGGTGACACCTTAGAGATCATCTCCCTGCCATGGGCAGGGACACCTCTCAGCAGACCAGGTTAACCAGAGCACCATCCAAACTAGCCTTGAACACTTCCAGGGATGGGGCATCTACACTTTCCATGGGCAACCTGTTCCTGTGCCTTAGCACCCTCACAGGGAGGAATTTATTCCTAAGAGCCAATCCAGACTTACTGTTTCTGTTAGCTGTACAATCACAGCATATTTTGACTTTTAGCTCTTTCTTAGTCTTACTTCATTCCTTAGATAATACTTTGACATGTCCCACCACACAGTAACATTCTGAGTAAAACTGAAGCTTATGACTCCACTATGTCTAGAAAGAAATCGAAACGTAACCTCCCCACCCCAAAACTCACTCGTGGTGAAGTTTCAGAGAATGAGGAATGGGAATCTGCAGTTTGGAGTTGTCACTATGGGCCTTCCGATTCAGATGAATCCAAATGCAGGTCATTGCAAAAGCATGAGTTGACTGGGGTTTGTTAATGTCAGGTACAGGAATGCACTGAAGAGAGAGCACAGGAACAGGACGTATTGCATGGATTGATGTACAGAACTTACAGAGGCAGCATTCACAAGGGCAGGTTTTTCAGTTTCTGACCTGCAGCCCCATAAGCAACATTTTTAAAGAACAGAACTGCATCCGATGTATAATTTCCCAACAAGAGCTCTGGGATGAGACCTGGACCTCAGCAGTTATGCTGAAAAAATTCCACAAAAATCAACCACATAAGCTAAGATCTCAGTACATGGAAGTTCATGCTTAAAGTATGGCAGATAGAGTACAAGTATATGTTTTGTTACTGTAAGTCTCACACTTAAGACTTAATTCCATCACCAGTTATAGTATGTGCTTCCACAGAGGTTCACCAATGTTGTTTTTTAAAAAAAAAAAAATCTATCTTGTCTAGCACCACCATTATACACAAATATTAATGCATTTCCTACAAAAATGAACAGATGTGCACCCAAATTCAGAAGGTTTTGGCTACAGACTTCTGTATATCACAGGTATATCACTGCCACGGGGCTCTCTCCTTTTGCCAATATCTGTAGTTCTCTCATTTTGGTATCATTACTGCTGCCCCAGCAGGAGTTACAGGCAGCACAAGCAAGACAGCAGCAAGCCATCATCAAGAAGACAGTAAGATCCTCTTGAGAGAACCAGCTATAGACAACAGTAAACAACACGTGAAATGAAACACTCATAAATGCCCTACTCGCAATAACTCTTTAAATGTGTGACTCAGAGCCCAGCACTGCTATTAAACAGTCTCATCTCTCTTCCCATATTTTGGGCCGACAAAAGGAATTGAAGGCTCATGAAACAAACTACTGAAGAATTTCTGTTGTATTGAAGTTAAAACAAAATAAAACTTTTTATGTCACAGAGCAGACTTACTTCTTTCTCAGGATACAGGAGGTCAAAAAGCTTCATAACTGGGAGGAAGTCAGCCAGAGCATTCTTCTGGATGCTGCCAGAGATGAACTGGAGCAGCACCCACATCAGATGGTCTCTTCCTTTAATGAGACCTCGGCCTGCCAACTGTCAGAAACACTCAGTAACAGACAAATACTGTGTGCAAAAATAAAATAAATCACTGTAAACATTCCTAGAAAAAGGTGACTAAAATTGCTCCGGCAGAGATTACCGGGATTTTACAGCAGGCAGACATGTCCATCTGTTTTCAACAAAATGGCAAATAGGTCCATTAGCTGTAGCACAGAAACAGACCCTAGGAGGACCACACTAATTCATGCTAAGATTTTGAATGTATTGAGCTTTTGAGGATCATGGCTTTGAAAGATCAGCAAGCCTTGGCCTTGTCACCCTCCGGCCCTGTAGTCAAGGGTGGTACTGCCTGCACTAGCAGCAGACCCCAAGTTTTATACTAACTGCACCTAAAAAGACAGTTTCTGAACCAGAACAGCTCAGGCTTGCTTTGCCTGGCCCCATCTGGATTTATTTCTTTAACTTCTTTATCTGTTACAGCAATTTGCTAATAACCAACATCTGCTCTGAATCTTTACTCTTATCTAGCTTGCCTTACTTTTGGATTAATTTGTGCAATTATGCTGAACAATGCCTATTGTTTCCATGGATCATTAATGGTAATTGAAGGAACGCAACTCTAATAAAATGAGTTTCAGGGATATAAAAAGAGCACAGAGTCAGAATCCATCACAAGTAAAACATAACATACATAGATAGTAAACTTGAATGTAACATAAAACTGTGGGCAGTGCAGTGCATCTTAGAAACTGGGTATAAACAGCCACAAGCAAATCCTATGGTGAAGAGAAAGAATCCCTTTCCTACCATTGACACTGTACTTTCCCTCAGCAAAGAGGTCAGGATGTTGCTGAGTTAGTGCCACACCTCCTCTTCTTTCTTATGAAGGATGGGCAATAACCCCTTAGAATTCAGAAAGACACTGAGCACCAGAGAACAGTGCAAATACTGCAGAATGTACCGGTTTTAACAGACTTATTATTAAGAAGCAGTAATAACTTTCTCTGAACTGTGACTGCCAATATCACTGCAATGGGATATGTGATCTTCGATTATTTAGCTCACAAACCAAACAGGGCGTTCGCTCTGTTTGAAGCTTCACAGTAAATAGGATGCAACAGCACCATACTTAGATCTCCTGCATCAATTATCAATTAGCTTCTATCTTATTATCTCTTTATTCTAGTAATGAGTGCGTTTTCAATCCAGATGCAACACAACACAGTCACTGAATACTCAGCAATGTAACTTGAGCATCAGACTCACTTATGCAGAGCACAATGACCAAAAAGTTAACTCCTACACATAAGAAACTTTCTGCAGGGGTGATTTTTTTTAAAACCCTTGTTCAGTTTTTAAAATCTCTTACCACATAGGAGTGACACAAACAATTTACCTTTTGATGGAGTGACAGGACCATATGAGGAAAACTCGCAAACTGAAAGAGCACAAAGAAAATGAGCTGGCTGGAGAGATGCTGCCACAGAAGCTGACTGGTTCCACCATCATCAAACTTCTCTTCAGTCTCAGACCGTTCCATGGCATACACCACAAGATCCACCAGCTGGTCCTCCAGCACAGGGCAGCGCTGCTTGTGCTGTAAGGCAGAGATCAGATACAGTATTCCAAAAGCTTTGCCATTAACCTCAGACCTCGAACAGCTGCAGTTAGAGACAGTATTTTGACAGAAGGCTGGGAAGCATGAAATGAAGTCTGAACTTAGGTTAAGGATAAGCCGCTGTATTAAAGCTGCATTATGTTATAGGTCCCAATGAGTTTAACATTTTATCACAGGCTACGTGATTCCCCACTCTGTTCCAAACCACAGGTCATCAATGCACAAACACGGGGTGGGGGGGGGGGGGTTGTTTGTGGCTTTTAATAGCTCCATGCAAAACATTATTTCTCTGATCTTGTGTTCAAGGAAAAGAAAATCCATTTTTTAACACACTGGTGGGGTTCCTTCGGGGTTCCTTTGCTTTGGTGTTTGGTTTTTTTGTGGGGGACAGGTGTCCTGCCTTCTTCCCTTAAGTCCATTTCAAAACTCAGGATGACCATAAAGACAAAAAACATATCAATTTTACCACCAAGACAAGATCAAAAAAGCTTGAAAATTAATCTGATAAAAGCATTATGTTCTACATGCTGTGAATAGCCCAGAAACTACAGCTCACAGCAATGAGCTCTTCAGATGTTAGATTTTGCAACAATCTCCATGGTGAGCTCTGCACATCCAGAAATCATTTAAAATCTACATCTTCCCCAATGACTTTTAATAATGTTCAAGTAAGGAATACATTATATATGCCCATATATATGTTTAGACACGTATGTTAGCTGACCCACAACCAGTGGTTTGGAACTCGTGTTATAAATCTTCCATTTAAGGCCATCAAGTTTGACATCACATATCACAAATTCTTCAGTGTGACCACTTTTTATTGTCTGGCATTTACATAGTTACAGTACTGTAAATTATTATTACTAAGGCCAAAGACCTTAGTGGAATTTAACTTAATTCAGCTAGCACTTTGGAAACCATTTATTTATTTATTTTCATGCCTAATGCCTGCAACATAATGCAGCCTTAACAAAAACATTATTACCGTAATGATCCAACAGAAAAGGAACGGAGCTGCTCAAACACTAATCATGAAAATGCAGGATCCCCTTCTAGAGGCAAAAAGGTGTAAAAGTTCTAAAAGGTTGCTCAAACACTCATAAAACATTTCAGGGATGCCTTAGGTAAGATCTCAGACTTACTGGTCAGGCAGCCTAAAAAAACCCCTTTGAATTAATAAGGAAAGAAATAATAAAAGGAAAGAGAGATGCTGAGAGGAGATGCTTGCTCTACCTTCATTAATGGTAGTCTTTTGCCATGAAAAAAGAAAAAAGGGGAAAAAAAAAAAAGAGATTCTCTTTCATTAAAAACAAAATGCAAGAATGGGAAGAGTTGACAAAATAGAGCGAACAGCATCCCCTGTTGCATGCTCTTCGCCAGCTCAAAAGGGCAGAAAGCTGCAATTCCACCTGTGCTTTCGTGAAGCATGCGGAACACAAACCTCTAACTACAACAGAAAGCATGGGTTACACTTCCACCTTCTCTTCCGGGACGCAACGGCAATGCCACGCATCGACCACGGGACAGGTTAACAGAGAGCGGTATTAACACCACCAGTTGAGAAGACTTTGGGGGTTTTTGTGGTTCATGTTCTTCCCCCTCCCAAAGCAACTAATTATGAAGCAGAGCAGGGTGCAACAGACAACACTACAGACTAGTTTAGAATCCAGCATGCAAAAAACTACTACGTACAGGGCTTGAAATTTAATAGTTTGCTAAGCACCGGGTTAATGTCCAAAAGCCTCTTTGTGTCAGGCTGTATTAATTTAGAACAAAGTTATTCAAAGAATACAACAGGAAAATATTACTGTTAAAAAGAAAGCCAGAATTTCCAGTAGGACTTTTCACTATTCTGAATTTTTGAGATTGGGAAAAGTTTCAGAGCCAGGAAATGTAAAAATATAAATTCCCTCTTTTTGTTCTGTCAATATTGCTTTAAGAACACTTTTAAGTACGAAATACAGCAGTACTTCACGTTCTATCTCCATTAATTCATTTTTCTGGCTTTTTTTCTGTATTCTTAGTGAATGTACATTTTTATGGCACAAATTTTGTACCTACAGTTTTGGAGCACTCACAAATACTGCGCTGCAGAAGAATTTTCAGGATTTGGGCCTTATTTTATGAATTTATATATGAATATATAATGAGATGTTATCTCATTATAGACTGAGATTAATAAAAACATAGGTGAAGGCTGATTCCTCACAAGTAGGAATTTGTGTTTTGGTATGTCTTACACAAAACAAAATCAAACAACAACAAAAAAACCTCACAGTATTACTGTTTTCGATTACACATGGAAAAATGATTCAATTTTATTCAAAACCACTGTGGGTTTTTTCCTAAAGAGGATAGTATTCCATTTTTTGTGATTTTGTTATATAAATATTTTCCATTTTACTCTGAAAATCGTATTTTAAATATCTGACACATATGTCATCTCACTGAAAATGTTACTCAGTAAAGAAATATAGGAGGAAAAAAGTGCCACCACAACACGGTGATACTAAAACTTCTCAAGACCAGCCCTTTTGATGGACCAGTAGTACTTTTTTAAGTGGATCAAAGCTTCAATTGGTTTTCGGGTTTTTATTTCACTCAGCTGGGGTTTTTTTGGGGAGGAGTGGTGGGCATTAAAAGTGTACCCTAGAAGTATTTTAGGATGCCAGTCAGCCTTGGGGCAGGTTGCTATAATTTTTGAATGATTTAAGTACTCAGCTTAAAAATATTTAATATCTACACTGAAGAAACAGATTCAGAAGACCAAACCACAGATCCTATAATCCCTGCAACTGTCTCTCCAAAAGTCCAAAATGTGTTGGTTAAATGCCTGAAGCAGTGAATACAAGTCAGAAGTAGATGCCCTCTGAGACGTGGAACTGAAAGTGAATTTTTTATACAATGCCTGATTCTATTTCTACCAGGTTTGTTCACAATTCTCAAGTTCTGCTTGTCCAAACTTGGGAAAGTTTCAGGGATGAAGTAGCGCTCAAGCATACACTTGCCATCAGAAGTATTTTTTAAAAAAATCACCCTTCTTAATTTTGGTACTTCATCATGTTAGTGGATAGTAAGTTCCCAGCATCAGCCTGCAATAGTCTAAAAATGAATGAGAAAGGAAAGTCTATTTTTGAGTATTATGTCATTCTCTTCCCTCAATGCCTCTACTTTGACAAATAATTAATTTGTACAACATCATAGAATCAAGAGACCTGAAAATTATCTTCTCTTTCAGGTCTTCCCAACCCAGATTGATCAAAGTTTAGCCAAGTTTCTCATTCTTTACGAGGACCGCAACACAACCCTGGCTGCAATTCTGCAAGTCTTTTATTCTTTGTGCAAGTCTCCACATATAGAGAGATAAAGATACACCAAATTCATTAATTCACAGTGACTTCATGTCCTTAAGGCATTGTTAAAGCCTTAATCACCAAAGTGAATCTTCATTTGGCATTGGTGTATTAAGGTAACTGTTAATGACTCTCCAAAAACCAGATTGTTACACATAACAAATTATTTAAAAGATAATTAAGTATCAGGAGCATCACTCCAGCTGACAGCAGAATATAAACTGAAATAGAGCCACACAACTCAGAGACGGCTGGAATGAACAGCTTTCTAACACAGATCTACTTAAAACATTTCTTTGAATGTGTGTGAATGAGGACAAATCTGGCCAATACCCACCTAGCTTGTGACATCAAAAGATTTAAAGGAAGGCTCCAATCCTGCAACCAGATCTGTGTCAATAGTGGACAGGTTATAAAAGCAGCCTTGCAGAGATACTGAATGATCATAAATCAATAATGATCGCTGTTTTGAAGTGTTCCTGCATTTATTTTGAAACAAACTTGGCACTACTCGTATTTTTCAGTGTCTTCCATTATGCTCACAACTCATTTCTATGGATTAGTTCATGTCTACTAATAAAACACAAAACGATCAGCCTTCTTACTGAAGGTATTGATGTAGTCACACAACTTTCTGAAAAGCATGCTACTGATTTTTGCCAGGTAGCTACATTAAGTAATTCCACCGCCACATGAATAAATTTGCACCTAAAAGTGAGGAAAATTTTAATGGCTTCCACAGTTTTAAACAGTCTATTAAGGTTTAAACAGAACATTATTTCCTCTTCAATACTCCTTCATCGCTTTATTCTTTATTTCTATTACATTACAAATTTTCAACAGCCCAAATACCTTTATGCTTGTGTAACTGTTGTAGCACAACTATAGTTCATGTTCTGTCAGCATTTCCTTCATAAGCCACATTCGTCAAGTTTGTTCCTTGGCCATAAAAATTCAGACCAGGCTGAAACTTTGTGTAGGAATTCCTATACTGGTAAATAAATTTTAAAAAGTAAAGCTCAATGTATTTCATTATTTAATTTAAATTTTCTTTGATCACTTTTAGAGGTCAATAAAACCCAGCATTTTTAACATCAACGTGTTTTGACCTGAAGGCACAAAATCATTTAGGTTCTACAGTTAGAATAAAATGGGTTCAATATATTTACTTTTTTTTGCCTAGATCTTGTATTAGTTACCAGCTACAAGGTGCACAAGGGAGTATTGGATTTACTACCTGAGCGTAGACGTGGCTACAGCCACAGAATACAAATGCTCTTCATTTCAGTACTACACCTAGCAGCTCCTTTCCACAGTTTAATGCTTCAGCTGCTTTAAGTCTCCAACAGAAAGGACTGATACTACACCACAGCACCAAGACGTAGGAATATACCCTTTCATAAAAACAGTCCCAGTCCAGAAAGAGCGCTGGTGCATTTTGCTTACAATGGGGAATATACACAAGGTTTCAGGTTCATGGACATTTTATAGTCAAGCTACAAATCTGAAAAAAGTTTCTTAAATGGAAACACTGATACAACCTTCACTACAGTATTGCAAACAGCAACGCTATTTTATGACTTAAACACCATGGTTTAAAGTAGGTGTGGAATTTATTACTGTAACAAGGGATCGGTGGTGACTCTAACACTTGCTACTTCAGATTTCAAGCAGAATTCCACTTAGTTGAATTGTTCAGGCGTTCATTTATTTGAACAAGCAGTTGAATTTTATTGACCTACATTCACATGGTATTTGTTTCACCTAACTCAGCAAATATTATAACTGCCCATTGGGACATTTTGTTACAGAAGGATCCTTATGTCATGAAAATTCCACTAACGAAGTGGTTTTGCAAACAACTGTGTATTTAAAGTGTTATAATTTTAGAGTCAAGTGCAGTGGATGATTTTCCACCTGCTTAAAGAAATAAATTTTGAACTAAGAATCTTTCCTCATCTGAAAATTCCAGCAGACAAAGTAAATGTTCTTATGACTGGTAAGGAAATGGTAGCAGTCCATTCCAATGCAAATTTTAGGACCAAAGCACAACTGTCTGTCAGCTTTACGTTACATCTCTTGTACCTCTAGAGATTTGTAGTGAGAATTTGCCCTTGACTAACGTCCTGCCAATTTCAAGCCCTGGCTGTACATGTATTCTCTAACTGGAATCAGTGGCTACAAAGCGGCCAGCGTATCGTTAGTCACAATACAACAGTAAGGTTGTGAACATACCTGAGCAATGTTCAAGGTCTAGAGCATTGGAGGATGGGCAGGACAAGACAGGACAGAACAAAAATAAAGGAAGAAAAAAAGAAAAGACAAAACAGTGACTATGAGGCCAGCCTCAAGGATTCCCAAGTCAGACTAAGCCCTCCCATTCTAAGGTATAAAAAGAAAAATAAAAAGTAACAAAACAAACCCCGACGTTCCACTACTCTTCTACAACAACATGCCAATATTAGAGAGTACAACATAGCGTTAAGAGCTAACAAACAATAACCAGTTTTACGGTTGGAGCTAGCAGTCTCCTAGCGTCTGTCAAAGGTGTACTTGAGGCTGGCCTTATAGGAAAAAAAAGCAATGCAAAAAAAAAATCGTATTTTAAATCTCTACTTTTCCATTTAACATTCGTAAAGCAATATACAAATGATAGGAACAACAGTGTCCAATTAACCTAATATGATCTCATAAAAAAATAAAAAACAAAAACAAAAAACAAAAAAATTCACTCTCTGGACCTAAACTGTTTTGCTTAGTTAGCTATAGCAAAGAAAAGAGAAAAAGAATAGTGCAGATTCTATGCAGAATTAAACCACGTGTTACAGCACAGGACAGTACCTGCTTGTTCAGACCTAGCATATTGCAGACCATATCCCTTGAATACGGTTGTTCCAGCACGTATCTCAACAGAGCAGTCTGTGGCTCAAACAGATCCTGGGAGAAAAACCAAACCAAACCAAAAAAAAAAAACAAAACCAAAAGCAATCACATACAAACATATATTGTGCCAAGATCATCTTTAATACTGCGTTTACATTTAACTGAGTTCAACAATGTCAGAATGAATGTTTAATGTGTGCAGCTATGTATTATATGGCACATCTCTTCTTTCCAATATCCAGAAGGAGGAAATAAATCACAGCTCCTAAGAAGAGACAGATTTTATGGGACTAAGAAGCACCTTCTCCATTCAAAAAAAGGATCACTCACTTTTTGAAACAGCCTTAAAATACCAGAAGACAGTCAGAAACTCAGAGGAAGCCAGGTAAGACAACCCATGACCAAGACGCATAAAAAGCCCACAGTGTGAAGAGAGACCTGGAGTAACTGCTCTCTGTATCACCTAAACTTTGAAGAACAATGTGATTTGAAGCTAGGAGCTACGTTCAGAACAAACCAAAGGAGGTCACTCCTCCAACAAAATAAAGTTGAGATGTGGAACTCCTTGTAAAAGGGATGCTGAGGATCCTAAAAGCCTGAGGCTTTTAGGGCAACTCAATGAGTATTTGGAAGAGGAAGGTTTACTAGGAAACACCCGAAATGATAACGACTGTACAGCATGATGGGTATATATGTCATTAAACAGACTGTCTTTACTACGACTCCTTAGACACTGAGGATACAGGCAGCAGGATGATGAACAATGTGGGTTTTAATCCTGATCCTTTAGTTTTTCAGTTTTTTTAGTACGTCACTATTTCACACTCAGAAGTTCATGTTTAAATAAAATAAAGATGGAATTGAAACATTTTTTCTATGGAATGACAAAGAGCATAGAAAAGAAGAATTTACCTTCTCATTCTCTTTCATTTCCCTACTGCTAAATTCTGCTCTCACTTGCTATTTCACACATTCACACAAAGCACATGAAACATCTCATGCTCTTGAGCATCCCAGGCAAGAGTTCTACCTCACATTACTTCAAAGGTCCTCCACACATAGTTTGAAATAACTGAAATATATAATACAGGGTAAACACCTACGTCTCTGATGCAAGCTTAGCTGAACCAATCCGCTAAAATTCTTTTCTTCCCACTAATGACATAAAAGCTCTGTTATTTATTGACTATAGCATGTTTTAGAAGCTTAATGAAGCATACACACCTTATCATATGGCAATAGACCTTTCAAAGGAAAACGAAGGGTTGTAGGATCCAGCTTCCATGAGTTACACATGGCACCCGAGTTATTTACCACAGGAAGCAGACTACAGCGACCTACATACGACACAGAAATTCTGAAACAGTGAAACTGGCCTCTGGTTCCATCACACTGATGCAAAAACTGGCCTCAGTCACTTCTATGCTCTCATTCAAATTCTTACTGTTTAAAGCGTCTTACCATAGGATTGTCTAAAGACTGATTTTTCTAAGTGATTTTCAATTAATAAAATAGATAAGGAGTAAAATCCACATTTTATCAGATTGGTTACTTTAAAAAAAATATTTGCAAATATTAATCTACAAGAGCCCTTTCAGGTTATCAAAAGACGGTTCTGTTGCCACTGCTTGATCTAGCATTTCATTTTTGTACACTGACCCTTCCCACAGAGAAACTGATATTACGAATCTAATTGTATGATTTTGGTTTTCCCTCATGCACCCTGTAAACAAATTGTGGGCAGGATTATGTTCAGTAAGCCACTCCAGTGTAAGTATCTGTACCCTGGTCAGAGTCAGCAAGGATGTGGCCAATCCAGCCAGTGTAGGCCAATGTCATTCACCTGATCATACACACAAAAAAGTGTTTTATACAAGTCAGTGTAGATGAGATTTATACTGTCCGAGCAAATGTATTTCAGCACCTCAACTGAGCCTCTAGGAAACCTCTGTATATCAACATCCACATTTAAGTACCTCAAACTTGAGCTAAACCTCACTGTCAGTTCAAATTCCGAAACCTCTGTTGTCCAGACAGGCTATATTATGATGAGATAAAACAAGAAGTAATATTTTTTTTTCTCTTCAACCACGTCTATGCAGGTCATTTACACACACAGGACTTGTAAAAGTTTGTGTGTGACCCCTTTAAGGCACAAACTATGCCACGCTTCCTTTCTATAACATCTGGAGTGTTACACATGAATTGTCATTCTTGGTCTCTGCACTGAAGAAGCTCAGTTGCAACAAGCCTTGTTCAGATCTAAGAAATAAAGCAGCTGTCATTAAACTACTTAATTTTCAACACAAACAGGCTTTGAGTAGCTACAAAAGCTCTAACTGGAGTCAGAAAACACGCTGTGGCTGGCATACCAGTGGATCTGAATGAACTCAAAAGTCCTTGAGTGTAGAAAACACATGATCTACTGTAGTTTGGAATTATGTGGCCATGTAACAAGTAGCACAATTCCTCTACCATCCTGTAGCAAAATTATTTTGATTTCATCAATATGAATTTTCCCCTTCAAAGCAAAAATTGAGCAGTCAGTCCAAGAACAAACTGACAAGAGTAAAGACACTACAAGCACATCACCTCTGAATCATTTTGCTTAGGTAAATATAAGAAAAAAAATCATAGAATTATTCAGGTTGGAAAAGACCCTTATGATCATAATTAACCCTAATTTATTTTGAAGTAATTCATTAAGTCATTCTCTTACCACAGATGGAATTTATTCTTGCTGTAGGTCTGAAGGTATCCACAAAATCCGATACCAAATTACCTAGTAACTGGACAAGGAAAAAAAATAAGTTAAGGATTTAAGTTCTGATACTGATAAGGAATATTAATTACTTAAATTCTGGTATCTGCATTTAAAATAAAATATATACAGGAATTGATTAAAATAATGAGCAACCTGTATATTTTGCAAGTCAGAAATATCATCTAGGATATAAAACAGGAAAAGGGCTATAAAGGAGGGACAGCAGGCAACTCTCCTCTGCTTGCATTCAAACAGAGTTTATACAATGACTTTTCCTCTTGTGCATGGTTATTTCAGTGCATGCCACTTAACTGATGATTTAAGACAAGCTTTAGAATTTCTATTCATAACAAATCTCTGTTTCCACAAACGAAAATGGTAGATAGATTTCTATACTCTAGATTAAATCTTGACTCAAAAGAAGTCAGCGGTGTTTTCACCATTAACTTCAAGGAATCAGGATTTCATCCTTTTCCTGATGCTTAGTTATTTTAATGGAATAAAATTAGAAACAGATTTGACTATGATTCTGTGACACTACTTTTTTTTTTTTTGAAACAATGACCATTTCTACTGCACCAGACACAAGTATTTCTGCATGGCTGAATTTAAAGAAAAACACTGGTCAGCTATTTACTGGTCATTTTGGTTTGTGCAGAACAAAACCCCAGATGACATGATTTGATGTATCATTACCCAATGGGGAAGCTTTCCTTCAGGATATAATTTTCTGATTTCTGTAACTGCAAAGTAGGCAGGTAACAAACACGCGTTTCTTTCCAGAATGTAGGCTACCACCTATAAATAAAAAAAACAACAGATCAGGATACCTTTACCTTTGGATAGGGTAAACAAATAATCTAGTCTAATAGTCTCAGGCAGGCCATGACAATAGACATAAGAATTAAAATATTTCTTAAGTTGTGTTTAACAGTACTACATCAGTTTAAAACCTGTTTTTAATTGAACGAGTGTAAATCACACTGTTTAAGCCTAAGGAAAATAATGACTATCTCTGCCTATGAAGTACTAAAAGCGGTAACAATTTGTATTCATTACCAAAAACAAAATAACTTTACAAAATTAACAGCCTTAATCTCAATATCTTACCTCCTAGATCTTACCTTAGGCAAATCAAACATTTGGCCTGACTCACCTGTCAGTGAGATTTTAGTGCTTATCTACAATTCCCCTCAAAAGCTCTTTGTTTCCTGTATAAAATGCAATTACAGAGTAGAATTGGAGCACAAGGACTAAGTCTGTACCAGCTCTCAAAAAGAGCTACCCTAGCTATTAGAAACTCACTAACAATAATAGTTAATGACAAATACAGAAATAAAACTCACTAATAACATACAAAATAGAGGTGGTTACCTCTCTTGCTGCTAGAAGCTGCTGTACGACAGCTGAGCTCACAGTGTTGGGAATCGTTAAGATTTTCTCTAGGATCACTTTCAATAAATCACGCACACCCTAGAAGCAAGAAAACAAAAATAATATTAGCAGATATTCATCATTCCTGGCAGAAAGATTACAGTCTGCATAGTCAGACAGTGTTTTCACAGGCAAGTTGGTTGGTTGTTGCTGTCAGAAGCCAGATTGCTACTGAGAACATGAACACTCACAATATTAAATTCATTACAGAACTTCGGGGACCCCATATGAGAAAGTAACTGTTGAAATGTTGATGAGCATCCACAGACAATGCAACCTCCCATGTGTGGGCTGATCAAAGCACAATAATGTAATGTACCAGTAGAAAAGGGCCTGAGGGGTTGGTCAACAGTATCTTGGCTCATATCAGCACTAGTGTGGCCAGTAAAACCAGGGCAGGGATGATTCTCCTGTACTTGGCACTGGTGAGGCTGCACCTTGAAACCTGTGTCCAGTTTTGTGCCCTTCACTCCAAAGACACTTAGGTGCTGAGGTTTGTCCAGAGAAGAACAATGAAATCGGCAGAGGGTCTGGCACACAAGTGCTCTGAGAAGTGGCTGAAGAAACTGCAGAGGTTTAGCCTGGAGAAAAGGAAACTCAGGGGCGACCTGACACATTGGTTTAGTGGTGACCTGACAATGCCACATTAATGGTTGAATTTTATGATCTTAAAGGTCTTTTAGAACTATTTACATCGCTCTATGATTTTTGCTCTAACATGCCCACCCATGCTAGGGAGACAATTCTCTGCAATAGATGTAGTTTCCTACTCCTATTCGAGCTGCACCCTGTCACAGACTCAACTTTCAAGACCTTTTACCTACATAGCAGCAGGGCTTAGGGCAGACAACAAAACTTCATCCTTACTGCTTGATATCATGTGTGTAACCACTTCCACAGCTGCATTAGGGTTGTTAAGTTGTAACTGATGGAGATATGGAAGATGACTGTCTAATAAATTTTTTCTTTCATATCAGACACTGGATGTCCCTGACATGAAATCACAAAAAACAAAGTCAGAAAATAATGTCCCTTTGCAGGAAGAAAGGAATGGGTGCAAGATACCTTGTAGTCTACACCTCCAATAATCTTCCGGACCAATTTAAATGTTAATGCCCACAACTGTGTCCTTTCCCATTCGAGCATATCAGAATTTATCAGAGATTCACACACCATCCTAGCAGAAAAAGACAATGCAAGAATGAATCACAAGTAATATGTACATGTTCTCCATCCTGGAATACTGTCATGAAATACCCTCTAAAATTTCAACTTCCATGTACTCCATTCGATTTATTCCAACAGGGCTTACCTGGGTGGCAAAAGTCCAGTTTCTACTGCCATTGCTAAACAGTCATAAAGGAAAGAAATTCTTTTAGGACTGTGTTGGCTGTGAATGAATCTTACAATCCACTGAACACACTGTTCATGAGATTCCTGAAAACACAGTGGAAGGGAGAAAAAAATATGTTTACAGGCAGTGAAACAAACTGCAAAATTCATTTAGTATCCTACCATGGAGTAATGAACCTACACAAGAACAGGATTTTAATGGTAGAAGCTGTCCCCAACATTAACGTTTTCCTACAAGTCTTCTGGCCTCGTTGTGAACAAGTCCAGCTGTCCACAACTGGACACATCTCTGAAACACTGATTTCTGCAGTCAGCTTTAGTTTTCACATGTAAGTCAGCACAGAATAGAATAGAATGGAACTGTTCCATACTATTCTATAGTTTGCACTGTCAGAATCAAAATCAGTGAAAACAAATGTAATCACGTTTGCAATCACAGAAGAGTGTCTAAAAGTATCTAACTTCTGAAAGAGAATTTTTGAATATAAGCAAGTGTTTTCCTATTTTTTAACCCTACATATTCACTTCTACCAGAAATCATCTAACAAACTACCTTTTGTCTACCAGACAAGATATCACCATATTAAAAAAGCATATAAAGTACATGCAAGCAACAAATTAACCTGGGAAAGACTGCTCCAGAACTGTCTAAAAGCACCCAGGCAGCTGATCAGTTTGGTTCTCTCATCTTCAGGAGTGTCCATAAACATGCTAATGCAAAGAAGAACATCAGTTATTAGCAATAACCCACAAAAGAGCACAAAGAGAAAAATACATTTATAAAGTCTCACACAAACTAAAGTGACACTCACCCAGGAAAAGCTTCTTCAATTACTTCTGTTTTCTGCAAGAGAAAAGCTCTGAGTGAGCAGTTGTGGAAAAGTTTTCTACGAATCACTAGGATGAAGAATAACCCAACTTGTTATGGGACTGTATTGGAGACAGATGTATTTTTTCAGTGATGCTGGACTCTTTTAAAGCTGAGACTGCTTTGTTTTCACAGGAAAACAAACTGTACACTTCAGAGACCTAGATTAAGGCTCTATGTTTTGTAGGTTTTTCTTCTTCTAAACACCTAGAGATTCATTTACTTCCCAAAGTTGGAGAAATGGGTCCACTGTTCTTGCAGCTCTTGTTTTGTACTCTTAAATAATATTTTTTAGTCCTATTAAGACTTTGTCCCACTTAATCTTCCATGACAGCCAGTTACACAAATCAAATTGCCTAGAATTACATTCTCATACAAGTTCAGATCCACTGATTCTAAATTCAATAGAATGATTCTATAGTCTTACATTCAGTAAAAAAACTATACATGAATATCCAGCTTATACCCTCTAAAATATTTCTTATTTTTGTAAACTCCATTTTGATCAAAGGCTTCTACATCATGATTCTAAATACTTCAGCATAGAGGTTCTGGAAAATACTATCCTACAACTTTTTCCATCTTCTATAAGAATTTCAATGTAGTCATCTCTATTTGACCTCTACTTACTTCTGGTTTTATACTATATAAACAGGAGCGTGTGACAAGAACGGGTGTCAGATTCCACACCTGGGCACAGGTATAAACTGGGAGAAGAGTGGATGGAGGGCAGCACTGTAGTATCCAAGACCAGGTCACCACACAGCAGAACTAGCTGTCCAATAGAGGATTTTCCTGCTGTACTGAGCACTGTGCAGCTCTTGGCTCCACCATTTAAGAAGGGTATGAAGGCCCCTGAATGTGTTCAGAATGTGGCAACAGAACTGATGGAAGGGCTGGAAGGAATGTCCTGTGAGAAGCAGCTGAGAAATTTAGGCTTGTCTAGTTTGGAGTCTGAGAAGTAACCTCAGTGCTTTCTGTAGCTTTCTAAGGAGGGGAGGGGAGAGGGAGGTGCTGATCTCCCCTATTTCTCCATCCTGCTGGGATGCAGAGGATACCAACACATGGGGAATGGTTCTAAGCTGCCCCGGGGAGATCCAGACTAGACATTAGGAAGCATTTCCTTACTAAGACAGTGGTCAAACCCTGAAACAAACTGCTTGGAAAGGGCATCGATGCCTCGAGCCTGCTAGTGTTTAAGAGGCCTTTGACCAATTGCATTAACGACATGATTTAGCTTTTCGTAAGGCAGCTGGACAAGATAATCACATTATGTACCTTCTAACTGAAACAGCTGCAAACAGTGTAGCCTAGTCTAATGATCCACTAAAGGATGCTTCACTCAGTAGAAGCTGCTGCTCCGCGGGTGTATTGCCGAAATTTGCTACTAGTATTGTGTTATCTGAAGAAAAAAGTCTCTTCAAGACATCGATCTCACACTCCCCCCCCGCCTTAAAACTCTTGTTCAGCGGTACCTCGGCCCAGGGTAACGAGGACGAGGCTCTCGGTGAGCGCCCTGCTCGACCCAGCTCCGCGCGAACCCCGCTCGGGAGCTCCATGGGCCGCAGCGCCCCGCCAGACCCCAGCCGGACTCACCACCACCTCCTCGAAGATGCTCTGCAGCTGGGTCTCCATCGGCACCATAGGGATCGCCATGACCCAGCCGGGTCCTGCCGCAGGCCCACAAGGCAGCGCGCGGTGGAACTTCCGGCTGTCGGACAGTCCCTCCTCCCCCCGGGAAGCGGCTGCCTCACTCGGGCGTTCCGGCAGCCGCAGCGGTCCGGGCCTGCCCTTTCCCCCTCCCCTGCCCCTACCACTGTGCCTTTTCCAGTTCACTCTCTCCATCTCTGTTCCTTCTCCCCTTCCCCTGCTCCCATCTTCTGCCCCTTCTCCAGGCCTTGCCCTTGCCCCTCTTCTTGTGCTTCCTAGCATGGGGAAAAGAGGTAATATCGTATATTATAAGTAATATATTGTTATTCACTCTGTTTAGAGCACATGGAGAAGTCAGTAAAATGTTTTTGGTAGGAATAACAGTGTGGGAACAGCTGCTAAAGCTTCTAATGCAAAATCAAGCTTCTCAAGGAACATCACAAGGATGTTTATACCATCAGCTGGCTCTCTGCAATTCCTGAGTGGGATGGGTGCTCTCAAAAGAGTTTGTGTAACAACACCTGGTCTGTAGGTACAGAAGCACAAATTGCAATTGCTGGAGCGGGTCTAGAGACAGGTGATGGAGCTGGGGAAGAGTTGATGAGGTAGCTAGCATGTAACAATATTACCTAACCAGGGATGAGGCTTAGGCAAGCAGGCAAGTAGCTTCTGTAGGAGATTAACAAGTGAGGTGCTTCATGGGCGTAGAACAGTTACCTAAACAAGCTGATAAGGAAGTGAAAACCAGTGGAAACTGGCTTTGTAGTTTGGATCAGGAACAACTCTGATCTAACCATGCACCACCCATAGAGTTTACTGGAGTGCGTAGCAGCAAGAGGTCTTACTCCCTCTTAAAATGGCGATGAAGGACCACCGAGCCCACTCCCACAAAGGACTGCACTTGCCCAGATGGGAGGAGACCTAATGTACATGAGACGGAGGGACAGGGTATGAATATGTATAGACATAGGGGGAGAACTTATGAATATGTATTACTTGACAACATGTAATCCTGGTGTCACAGCAAGTAGGGGTGTATGGCGTGCTTGCCAGCAATAAATTACCTGCCTAAAACTCAAACGAGTCTTGGCTGTCCATTTAACTAACTCAGTCTGGAGCAGAAGTGCTGCCTGAGGGGCAGGAAACTGAGTGCGAGTTTATCTGGAGAAAAGGAGACACAGGGGAGATGCTCTTGCTTTCTGCAACTCCCTGAAATTCAGGAGGTTGGAGTGAGGTGGTTATTGGCCTCTGTTCATAAGGAACAGAAAGAGATGAAATGGCCTGAAGTTGAACCGGGGGTGGTGTAGTTGGCCATGAGGAACAATTTCTTCCTTGATAGTTGTCAAGGCCTGGCCCAGGCTGCCCAGGGCTGTGGCAGAGACCCCATGTCTGGGGGGGATAGAAAAGCCGCGGAGATGTGGTGTGAGGGACAGGGCTTAATGATGGCCTGGTGGTGCTGGATGAATAGTTGGACTTTATAAGTTTAAATGTCTTTTTCAACCAAAACAATTCTGTGATTATGTGTTGGAGAAGATGAACAGTAGAGTCCTTAAGTGCAAGGATTGCACCCAGGTGTCATGAAGCCCTGGCAGACTCTGTATTAGGTAACATACAGACACCAGCCACCCAAGCAAGAAAGAAAAGGAGCATTTGCATGAGAAAGAAATGCCAGTCTTTATGCAGAGGCAGAAAAAGAAATGCACTTTTCAAACTGACCAGAAATGTCGTGTTACTCTGATAAAATGCTTCATCCACGTGACCACTCACTTAGAGATTGTAAATATATATGGGGAAAATGGTTAAGGCTTGGCTGGCTTTTTCTCTGCCTGAGTGCCTTTTGTTTTAGAAGATAGATTAAAAAAATAAGTATAAAGGTGTCTTATCATTGTTTTGTAAGGCCTGTCTGATTCTTGATGGCCCTTAACAAATCTTCAGCTGGTTTACATTAGTAGCTTAAAATCACAAGTATTGCAGTGAAAATTGAACACAGGTACATGATGCTATTCAGAAATATCCCTCGGGTTTTTCCCCCCAAGATATTTATTGATATATATGTGACAGAAATTCTCTGCCTGTGTTTTTCAAAACTGCCTTCCCATTAGACGTGACAGATGAACCGAGGACTTGCATTTGTGTAGCGTTGGGCTATATGCCAAGCAGTCACTTTCATTTATGAATTAGTAACTGTTGTGACCACAGCAGCAGTAGCACTGTGGGGATCCTCATCTCTGGAGCACCATGTATCTCACCTGGCTCGCTACCAATGTCGTGAGTCAGAGACCCCAACCGTATTTCAACCATCCTCCTATCCAAAGTGTCACACACAAAGGGAGGGTTTGACAAAATCCCTTATGATCCGCAGATGATGAACAACTTAGAAAGGAAGGGCTCAAGTCATTTTAATTCACTCTTCCCACCACATATCAGTAGAAACCAACACCACAAGATACAAAGACATAAAGCCAAACTTCAAACTTTTCTGCAGAAAACACTCAAATTAGCTAAAGCATTACAGTAACTTAGAACAGAAAGGTTAATTGATAATTATTTCTTCATTCCCTGATGCTTTCTTTACTCATACGTATTGATCACATAGATTGGATTTCATTATGTGAATTGTCTTTTGTTAGTGATTTTAAAAAGCGTTTTTAAATCCGTGAGGCCCTTGATCTTTAAACAGAAAAGTCTGTGTTCTTTCTCAGTCATAGAATTGTTTAGATTGGAAAAGACCTTTAAGGTCATTGAGTCCAACCATTAACCCAACTGTCCCAAGACCACCGCTAAACTGTGTCCCCAGGATCCAGATCTCCATGACTTCGAAACATGTTCAGAGATGGTGATTCAACCCCCTCCCTGAGCAGCCTGTTCCAAGGCCTGATGACCATTTCCATGAAGAAGTTTTTCCTTATGGCCAGCCTAAATGTCCACTGCTGCAACTTAAGGCCATTTTGTGTTGTCCAATCTCTTGTTACATGTAAGAACAGACCAACCCCTAATGTTAATGAAGTTTAATATTCTTATTATATCTGTGAGAAATTTCATAGAAATTCACATGGGCAGTAAAGTTTGTGAAATCAGAGCAATGATTAGTTAGAAGCAGCAAAATCAAATACATGAGATCACATTCCATTCACTAAATTCTTGTCTCTTTTATTAACAGGAACAGAAATTCACCCTGGGTGCATGCACTGATTCACACTCTCCAAGGTCAGATGTGCTTCTTCTATACATTGACATATTGGTTTTGGCTGGGATGGAGTTAATTTTCTTCATATTAGCTTGTATGGTTCTGTGTTTTGGTTTTGTGATGAAACAGGGTTGGTAATACTGTCCTGTTTTTTCCTTTTGCTGAGCAGCACTGACAGAGCCTTAAGGCCTTCTGTGTGTGTGAGCTGTGAGAGCACAAGAGGTTGGACAAGAACACAGCTGGGACAGCTGACACCAACTGACCAAAGGCCTATTCCGCATCATATGACATCATGCTCAGCCATAAAAAATTCTGGAAACGAAAGGAGGAAGTGGGGACATTTGAAGTGATGGCATTTATCATCCCAAGTCACTGTTGCATGTAAACAGCCCAACTTTCCAAGAAATGGCTGAGCCCTTACCTGCTGTTGGGAAGTGCTGATGAATTCCTGATTTCATTTTGTTTGTGTGCACAGCTTTGCTTTACCTGAAAAACTGCCTTTATCTCAACTCACAAATTTTCTGTTTTGCCCATCCAGTTCTTCCCACTCATTCCACTGCGTGGGAGTGAACAAGGGCTGAGATTTCCCCACAAAAGTGTTTTTCGGTGCCTAGTGTGGGGCCAAAGGGGTTTGAAAAAAACCCAGATTTTACTGGAATGTGCTGGACCAGATTTATGGCTGGTGCAGCTGACCAGCTGTTACTTGCCAGGCTCATGCACTGGCCATGAGACTTGCTCTGCGTTAGAGTGCAAGTACATCCCTGAATCATAAAATCATAAAATTATTTAGGTTATTAAAGACACATAATAATATAATTGAGACCAGCTGTTCACCCAGCACTGCCAGGTCACCACTAACCCCTGTCCCTCACACTGTATCTCAATTACCACTTTTCAACCCCTCCAGACACAGGGACTCTACTGCAGCCCTGTGAAGTCTGGGTCAGGCCTTAACAACCCTTTTGACAAAGAAATTGTTCCTCATGTCCAACCAGAACCTCCCTTTGCACAATCTGAGGCTGTTTCCTCTTGTCCTGATGCTTGTTCTGATGCAAGGAAAAAACCCAAGAACTCCGTTTAGAGTTTTTGAGGAGGTAATTTATTCGCTAGCGGGTGCACAGGGTTCATACCTCTCCAATCATGCACCAAACTGGACCCAAACCCATGCTTATATGTTCTACAATAATACATATTCAATAGATTTCCCAACACACCTAATACATAGTAATGACCGGCCCCGCTTCACATGCAAATTAAGTCTCTTCCCATTTGAACCCGTGCTGGTCAAGCACCTTTATTTTGAGCCAGTTTGCATTCCTTATCTTTATCTCCAAGAACAATGTACAGGTCATCTGGTTTCCTTATCTCTAGGGATGGAGCCCCACAGTGGATAGAATTTGGCTTGTTATTCTGTTCAGGCCTGTTTGCCTTCTTGCTGTAATAAGAATTGTTTTCTAAGTTATGCTTGCCCCACCAGTCAGTTCCTTGTGAGCAGAGGCCAACCCTCACTTTGCTCCAACCTCCTGAATTTCAAGGAGTTACAGAGAGCAAAAAGGTCTTCCCTGAGCCTCCTTTTCTCCAGCTAACCACATGCCACCCTACAACTGCCTCTTCACACACAACACACTCCTCTCCTGTCCTGGACAAGCACCATGATGGATGGAACCCTGGCCATGGAAGAAGTTAATTCACTGGACATTTTGTGGACATTTTACAGGGGTGGCCTGTAGGCTGAGGGAACGGCATGTGTCAATATCTGGGTGCTATAGAATAAGGGGTAGCGATTCTACTGGACTGAGCTGCAGATGAGTTAATTTTCTTCGCACCAGCTCATCCAGTATTATGTTTTGGTTTTATTTTTATGCTTATAAACATTGTGCATAGATTTATTATAAATTTTAGCTAGCGGTACATTTCGGCATCAGATCAGCATTTGAGCAGTTACACTTGGATTACCCTGGAAGGCTATGAAGTTACATTTTTCATAACAAACAACCCCTCCTGAATCACCAAAGTGAAAAGCAAATAGATCTCAAATTGAATGTAAATGGAACGTTTTTCTTTTTAATTCAATTTTGTTTGGCTCTATCCCATTTGTTTTCAGTGAGTCCTTCTATCACTACTGAAAAAGCAGATAAGAAGCTGAAAGAAATATGTGACACTGACGGATTAGAACTAAATGTGAGGATTCCTCTGGTGCTAAATAAGGGAAGGGCACTGAAGATGTAGGTGTGACCCAGAGCAGGAGTTCAGAAACATTCTACTTTCATGTTAGTTTTGTGTAATGCACTTAACACTTTCTTTGAAGATAAGGAATACTCTGGATGCTTTTAACCAAATGGTTGAGTGCTTGAGTTTGTCATTTTTGCATTTTATTGCTTAGCAACATATTACTGCTAATCTTCAGTTAAGAGTTTACCTAATGCCATCCTCATCTTGAAATGTGACAGGTCCTCTGTGTGTGGATAAAGATTTTCAGCCTTTGACCTTTCTGAGTCCTTTTTCTGCTTACTTTGGCTTCCTGCAAACTTATCACTGATGCAGAAGCTGGCACCTCGTAATAAAACCCCTAAGAACAAAGTACATAAACAGGAGTAGCATCTTAGTTGCAGCTGACTCCACTGAGGAGGCTGAGGAAAGCAGCACACGCAGCCGAGAGGCAGATCTCGGCAAAATGGAGCTTCATGATGATTTCAAGGATCAAAGTGGACATTTTTATGAGGTGCCTTTAGAACCAACCGAGTCTGTGAAGAAAAAAACCCTTCTGAAATACAAAGTCATGTGTGCTGTAAGTAGCTGCCGTTCTCTGGGGCTGTTAGTTCAACAGTTCTCAGATCTGCATTTGTTCAAGTTTCACTGTATAATAATTCAGAGTAGCTTGTTAATTGGTGCTTGAAGTTTTGCTGCATGAATGCACAAGCTCCACTGACAGAGTTCTAAAGTTCTTCTGGTGTTTACCAAGTTCATGTTTTTTTCCCTGGCATTTAACTGCACTTTTTGTTTTACTACTTTAACCTTGCAGTTATTTTGCACAGCAAACATATTGCTTCAACCATTTATTTTAGGTATTTGTTTAAAAACAATATGTTTGTGGCCAAAACAGCTGCAGTTCCTTTTTTCTTACGTCTTTTAACATTGAATTTGTCCTTAAGGAAACAGAACATGCAGGCAAGGTGTTGTGTTAGTGAAAAACACTCCGGAAGCAGGACCTGGGAAAATAATGCATCTTTTCATATAGTGTTGTCAGTCCTACATCTCAAATATTGCGTCAGCACTTTCCACCTTCCCTGGGGCTTTAAGAGTCATGCAGTTTCCTTGTAAATAATAATGTGCAGGGATTTTCTTATGTGTTTTTAATTTTATTTTTTATAGCAAATAGACAGTTTTAAGCTCCAGTTTATGACCATAAATGAAACAAACATTGATTATATATGTATGTTTGCACCAGCTTTTTTGTCTGTAAATTGGAATTTAGAGAAAGCAACAGGTACTGTTTTTAGAAAGTCTCAAAAAAATTTTGAGAACAGCCTTGTGAAAAAGAGAGTTATGTTATGACACACTTCAGCACAGTGTCATCAGAGCAGTTGCACATAGTGCCACTTCCAGTTGCAGGTAGTATGAGGGGAAAAGTAGAAATAGAAAAATAGCAAAGGTAACACAATTTTTTCCTTAACCCATCAGTAAAAATAAATCAAGAGAAACAATGCAGAAGAGATGCCTAACTCTGAAGGAAAGTAAATTATGCTTTTATGAGGTAGTTGGAAGAGTAAAGTGAGACATTTAAATATGCCTTGGGAATAACTTTTTAATGATGAAGTAGCCATAGTCCTGAAGTAAGACACAGAAGTTCACTCTGGAAAGTGAGCATATTATTTCACCACGAGGATGAGTGTCTCCAAATCAGGGGTCTTTGTGTACATGCCGTAATAAATGCAGCATCTCAGCTCTCTCGTTGCTTGTAGTAGTGTTGTTTGCTCTGATTGTTGTGCTTTCAGTTTAGTGTCTATTTCAATGACAAATGTGATTTTTAATGAAAAGAGAGTGTAAAACCAGAGTGAACTTTAAGATGAAGGATGGGTGCCCTGATAACTGGGCCTCTCTACAGAGACAAAAGCTCTTGTGGTTACCCTGGCAGTTTTCTTCCCAGCCCAGAAAGGGTTATAGGACTGGATATAGGATTAAACTATTGCCTTCACATCTGGTGTCTCTCTTCAAGGAGCTTCCTTTCTGCAGTCTTTCTGAATGTGCTTATTCCACCTCTCTCCTGCCGCTGTCTCTTCCATTCAATTTCCATTCCTGTTTTGTGGTATTTCTCAGTATCTCGAGGAGATTCTTCACCACAATTGCAAAGAGCATATCGGCAAGACGAGAAAGTCTAGAAGGAGCCCCTCCACCTGTGTCTGTTCAGAGGAAGAAATGTGCTGCACCAGACCCACAGTTAGTTTTCCTGGTTGTCCCAGTGAGAGGGCTAGTTGGGAGTGTGCTTATGTCCTGACTTTCTGGCTCACATGCCTGCATCTTGGTCCATTTATTATGAGAAACTGGCATGTGGATGAAAGTGCAGCAGTTGCAGCCCCTGTCCAGCCAAGTCTCTTAAGAAATCCTTGTGAGCATTTCAGGAAAATACAGAAGCTAAACATGAAGGTTTTCCTTCTCTTTACACAGATAAAGAATTTGAAGAACATTGATTGTATTCTCCCGTCTTTTCCCCAGCAAAGACTTCCCTGATTGCAACACGGGGTTGGCTGTAGGTGAAAAGTGTGGTATTAAGGTGTTGGTTCTTAAGCAGGTCACCCGATCTCTCCTGTGCCTCTCCTGCCTGTGAGTCAGAATATCTCCAGTTTATTGATGAACAAGCTCAGAGTTCTTAAGAAATCCCATGTTCCTATAAATGAAAATCACACTGTTAATTTCTAATAAACAGCTTATCAGCATTGTGACCTTGAATTTTCCTCTTTCTGCATGACAGGTTCTGCTGTGTGCTTTGGTGGTTACATCTCTGGGGCTAGGCTTAGGTCTGGGACTGAACCGTGGAGTCCAGGAGCAAGGTATGTTTGTGATACTTCTAGCATAGTTACTGCTGAAAATCAGTGTGGTAAAGGCCTTCAGAAGGGGCTCTTCTGTAGTGAAATGTAAATGCTCTGTGGAAATTTATCATCCACAAAAGTAAATGTGCATTTTCCAAGTGAGATTGCATAAAAACTGAACTCTCACAATCTGTACTTTAAAAACCACAGAGTATTTATTATTAATTTTATTATATTAATGCCTTTAGGAAATTTTACATAGGAGATACCTTATTCCATACAAATTTACGCAATATCTTTTGCAGAAGATATATCATTGGTCCATCTCCAGGTCTCACGCTTCGTGTGCATTTGGCATAGTTCTGTTGGCTTATCTCAAAACTTTCTCTAAAGCCATGGTGTAAAAGGGATAATGGTTTGATTTGGTGGAATGTTATTTTATAGTTAGAGAACTGAAGTAACATTTTGATGTCAGGGGTTCAAGCCAGATGAGAACAAAGAAATGGGTGAATTAAATAACCCACTTCCTTTAGAATCAAATCAGTGTGAACCTTTTACTTGAGGAGTTCAAGGAAGAACAGTCCTTGTCTCCTTCCTAATCAAGACATATTAAACTTGTTTTACTTACTTGTTTATGAGATCTTAGCTTCTTCTGAGATTTTCCATACAATGGGCCTAGCAAATAAGATTAGAGGGGACTGTTGTGATGCCTTTTCGACACTACATGTGTTGTGTTACACTCTACTGTGGAAATTAGCAGGAGATGCCCACAGCTTGAGTGATTGCTGACATTGACCTGAGGAACTGGGCTGTAGTTGTAGGAAGAAACAGGTGGCACCAAATCAGCCTGTAAGCAGTTTGGTGCCTCTGACTGTAAGCTATGCCAGGCAAACCTAAACAGCACTGACTAATTTTGGTATTTTACATACCTTGGGAAAGATGGATTAACAACATAAAGACTGGAAAGTGAAGCCTCAGGCTTGAGCACCTTTATGCAGTTGCATTTGACCCCCAGGGCAGTGGGAGAGTGTTGCTGTTCAGGAGCAAAAGGAGTCGTGGTTGAGATGGATGCCAGGGGTTTGGGGCCTCAGGAGAAGGGGCCTGGAAAGACATCAGGAGGATTTAGCATTCTGTTTGTTTTAAAATTAGCTCAAAATTTGCACTTGATGATAGCACAATTGATTCTATTTCAAGGTAAATTTCCTTATAGGTCCTATAATTGTACTGTCTAGTCCAAGGAAAAGTTAATGAGATACTAAATCATGACCTTGCACAGTTATTTTAAAGAAATTGGAAGCGCAAGTTGCATATTATGAGGGCTATGAAGATTTCCATTACAAACACTGGAAAAGGTTTATGGATTTATACTTTTATTTTTCTCCACTTGGACTCACCATTCTACATTATTTTAAATCTGGCAAACCATCTGAACAGCTCTGAGTTGTTCAAAAGCCAACAGATAGAGGAAAAATTAATCAAAATACTCTAAACTTCAGCCATGTTGTTGACTGGTTTTTGTAAAAAAATCTTAACTTTCTCTTGATAAAACAGACTCCAGTCATAAATCACTTAACCTTCAGTTATTCCTTCCCATCTCTACTTTTGACAGATCCATTCATACTTCATTACATGGATTGTTTGTTATTCTAAGTATTTGCAAAGCTTTCTTGCATTGAGGAATAGTTGCTCATGTAACCATTTAAAGCATAAGGTACAACAGAGCTTTCTACATGTGAAACAAGCTGGATGGCTTAAAAAAGTCATTTTAGCTCTAAAGAGTCTCTACACAGTCAAGCCCAAATTTTGTAGCTAGAACACATGAACCTGGGGGCAACCATAATAGAATTGCACCAGCAAAGCTGAATAGTTATACCTGTCCCTGTCTAATGGTGTAAGCAGAAAAGAAAGCTGGAAATGTAGGTGCTCAGAGCAGTTCCAACAGTGTTTCTGCAGTACAGAGAAGGTGGACACAAGGCTTGTCCTTGTGGAAGCTAGACTGGAGCGCTGTGTGAGGTTTGGAGAGTTGGAGTTGTCCTTGGAAGAGCCAGAGCTCTTCCTGTACCCTGCATGAAGGTGTCAGAGCTGTGGTGAGGAAATACTTATCTCCATTTCTAACACAGGGTCCTTTACCTTCAATCGAAACATCCAAGCCTGTAGATTTTTATGGCATGTTGTGACAATCAAGTGTGAGAAGTGTGATCAGAGTCACAAGTCCACTAGTAAGCTCTGCTCAGCCTCTCAGGGTGGCCACTGCCCTTCCCATAGCCCAGGACCCCATTTCAGCCATATGGAGCCACCAGCCCCATCACCAGTGGTGCTGCTGCAGGGCTAGTCTCAGGGTCATGCTAGGAGGGTGGGACATGCAAGCATTGTGTCCTGTGCCACCGGTCCTGGGGAGACCTGCTGCAGAAACAGCTCTGCTACAGGTTCTGGGTGAGCGCAGCCCAAACAGCCACCAGGACCTTCAACATCCAGAGGACTTTTTACAGCTTTCGTCTCACCTTGTGCTAATTACTGAATTGGAAGATGACTCAGGATTTGGGAAATCATTCATCACTTTTCTTCCCACAGCCTGTGTCCATGACATTTAACTGACTTCTCTGGGGAGCTGGGTTACTTGAGCCCTCAAACTTGGTGCCTTCTCCTTACAGCCAGCTGCAGACACAAGTGCAATGAGCCATACAATGAAGAGGTGCCTGGCTGCCGGTGTGACAGTGGCTGCAAGGAGCGTCAGGATTGCTGCTGGGACTATGATGACACCTGTGTGGAGCCAAGTAAGTTCCAAGCATGGAAACCAGTACTCACTTTTTTCCATTTTATTTTGGGTTTGGTTGTGAAGTTATGAAGCGTTTCCTCAGGGAGAGAAGCATGCAGTGATGTGAAAGTGCTGATGCACTCAGTTGGCCATAAATTGGTGCCCTGGCAAGACACAAAATGTTCCTGTGCCTTTCTCAGGTCTTTGTAGTTTTGTCCCCTGTGGGTAAGCGGGGCTTGTGGATAAGTGTGAGCAGAATTTTTTTTTTCTTTACATCTTTCTGGAAGAGTTGGAATATTTTGAACATGGTGAATTTGGGGAGACTTCTGTAAAATATTCAGTGATTCTGTGTTACCACTCACTGGCTGCAGATATAGGCTTTATGTGCTGAATGACAATGACATTTTGGATTTTCCTTTCAGGTAAAACTTCTGAAGCAGCTCAAGTAGAACATGTGAATTAGAGTTTAACAAAAAACCTCTCCTTTTTTTTTTTTTTTGACCCACTTCAGGGATTTGCACACAAAGCAGTTTATTACATAATGTACTGTGACATGAACCCTACCTTTTTTTCCCCCCTTTTCAGCCCGGTCTTGGAGGTGCACGAATTTCCGTTGTGGTGAGACACGGATACCTGGAAGTCACTGTTCCTGTTCTGATGACTGCTTACAGGAAAAAGACTGCTGTGTAAACTACAACAGTGTTTGCAAAGGTGAATCAAAAGGCAAAAAGATTTATATATAAATTGTCCTGGGAAATAGATAAGCAAATATAAAGATGTATCCATTTGTTTCTTAAGATTAGTGTCTTGGAGTTTCTTAACAAATAGAGTCTTAACATAAGAGTCTTGGAGTGACAGTATCTGTTATTATTTTATGTTATTCTTACTTTATATTGTGACATAACAGAGTATTACGGGATATCCTGCAAAATTATTTTTGTCACCTAAATGCAAATGGAAGCTAAAAATATTCTGGAATTTGACTAGGTGCTAACTTGATTAACAGATGTAGCTAAGGTACATCCCTGCCTTTGGCTGCTCACTGGGAGAGAAACTCAACAGCCACTGCTGCTTCTTTTTTTCTTTATGTTTTTTTTCTTTTTCAGGTACTTTCCTTCTTTCTTCTCTTACTGTCCTCCCTTATTTCTGCCAAAGAGTTGAGCAAACATTATTATAAGTGGATATAGCAGTGAAAACAGGTGGAGAATATTCAAAGGAGAACAGAAGAAATCACTTGGAAGCTATGGTCGACAAGGAAAGGTTGAAGGAGTTTGGTCTCTTTACAACAAAAAACACCTAGAATGAGATAAAGCTTAGGCTAAGCTTTTATAGTAATGTTTTCTTGTCTGCATAGTTTATGTGTTTAAGTTATAATTGTGAGCATTAGCCCTGTCAGGGTTTGGGGGCCTGATAGGTTGCACTAAAAACTCTCTAAAGGTATCTTTAGCTCTGTATTTCTGTAACTGTATACGAAAGCAGAGAAAAGTATGAGGAAGAACTCTAGAAATGTCAACCAAGAAACTCCCTTGTGGTTTCTGTGGGATTTTTTCATGCTGACTCAATATTTTCTTTTTATGTTCTAGGTGAAATACCTTGGGTAGAAGAACCATGTGTATCGCTTGAAAGTCCTCAGTGTCCCGCTGGGTAGGATAAAATAATTTTGTCTTCTTAGCAATTAAAATCATTATGGTGGTCAGAAATATGCCAGTGCCCTGAAACAAGAAGGTTTTGTATTTACTAAGAAAGAGGTTCCTGCCCTGGGGAATATTCTGCTGAAGCAGTTCATAGCTAGCAATGGTCTTTCTAAAAACTTTGTAATTTTGTTGCACATTTATTTATTGTTGACAGTCTTCATAATTTACCATCATTACAACTCTGTAGACTGTAAATGATTGAACAGGAATTCAAATTCAGATTGAAAGTCAGTTTGAAAAGACCTAGAAAAGTTCTTAGTAATCTCAAGGTTCATAGTCCATTTTATGTCACCACGTTGTATCTGAGATAATTTAATCACTCTGTGCAAGCTCAATAATTGTTACAATCTGTGATTGCAATTCTTTATCTAAGTAAAAGGGTTGGGTTTTTGGTAGAATGGAACATTCTGTAGGAAGAAAGATGTGTGATGAAAGTAGCCATACACCTACAAACCGGAAACATGGTAATTCTGAGGAGAACGTATTGGTATTTTTCTATTTATGCAGTAATTCTGCAGAATCATAGGTAGAGGCAGAATCACAGTTAATATATAGCATTAAAAGACAAATGGATTTTTCTCTGGTTCGGTTATAGTACTTGTGATGTTATCAGTTATTTTATCTGTTTTACAGCTAACTTAGTTTAATTATAGCCATATTATTTCTATTACTCAGACGTATTCATGGATTCCTGAATGTGTTCCCAACATGTTTGGAGTTATAAAAATACATTTTATAGGTTAATTAGTAACTTGCTGAGTTAACACTGTTAAGCTAAAGATTGCAAACTAATCTTTAGGGGAACTCCTTTAAGTGCTCTGAACAGCATTGCTATATAAAGCAATTTAATATCAGATTGAAATCAGGGAGCTGGTTTACACAAACTGCATTTATACAAACAATCAATGCCAGTGCACTTCTGTATTTCAAAAAGATCACTGCGCACAAGAAATGAGCTGGGATAGCGATGGATATATTTATCTTATTTTTTAATAGTTATCACTCCAAAATGGTTTGCATTCAATTATCACTAAATACATTTTATCAATAATTTTCTCTCCCAATATTTTCCAGGTCTAATAGTGAACTGTTCCTATAAATTACAAACCACTAGGGTTTTTTCTACATACTATGTGAAGCATACTGCAAACTACATTCTTAATTTACTTGTATGTTTACCATTTCTATGTTTCTTTGTATGTTTCTGAGGAGACTGTGGAATATATAATGATGATTAACTAAAAACCCTGAATTTGCTAAACTAGGTGACTCAGTCCTAACAATTTTGTCACTTGGTCAAATGAAGGAGGGTGCTAGAGGATGAGCACAGACATGGTACTGCAAAAAGATTTTGTTTCTTAGCACTGAGGCCAGTTGACCGTCGCTGCTTGCTGGGTGACTGCTGAACTTACAGAGTCCTTGGGCAGCTGCCCTGAAAGTTTTTAGCTCCATTAAGAGACTGAAGTCAACATTCAGCTCATTTTTGAGCTTTGGGTTTGTAGTTGGGTGCTAGTCTGTGCAATCTGTGTGTATTTGTATTTATAACTTAAAGTTTTGCAAAACTGAATTTCTTTTTCTAGATTCTAAATAGGTTGTATTTTATTCCTCCAGTGTTTCGGAGTGTTTTTTTCTTAAGGGTTGTGTATTTGCTCAGAAATTTGAGTTATTCATTTATCACACAGAATCACGGAACTTTAGGGATTAGAAGGGACCTCAGAAGATCTAGTCTAATCCCCCTGCTGCAGTAGGATCACCTAGATGAAGTCTCCAGAGAGGGAGACTCCACAGCCTCCCTGGGCAGCCTGTTCCAGTACTCTGTCACCGTGAAGAAGTTCCTTCTGATATTTATGTGGAGCCTCCTATGTTCCAGCTTATATGCATTGTCCATTGTCCTATCATTAGATGACACTGAGAAGAGCCTGGCTCCAGCCTTCTGACGCCCGCTTTTTACATATTTATAAACATTAATAAGGTCACCCCTCAGTCTCCTCCTTTCTTCCAGGCTAAAGAGACCCAGCCTTTCCTCATCAGGGAAATGTTCCACTGCCTTTATCATCTTTGTGGCTCTGTTGTGGACTCTTTCCAGCAGTTCTGTGTCCTTCATGAACTGAGGAGGACACAGTATTCCAGATGTGGTCACACTAGGGCAGAATAGAGAGGGATACAGTCCTGGATGCCATTGGCCTTTTTGGCCAGGAGGGCACATTGCTGGCTCATTGTCTGCCAGGACCCCCAGGTCCCTTTTTCCTATACTGCTCTCCAACAGGTCAGTCCCCAACCTGTACTGGTATCTGGGGTTGTTCTTGCCCAGATGCAAGACTTTATACTGCCCTTGTTATATTTCATTAAATTTTCCCCCACCCAACTCTCCAGCCTGTCCAGATCTTGCTGCCTCCCAGCTTTGTGTCATCCGCAAACTTGCTGACAGTGCACTCTAATCCTTCTTCAAAGTCATTAATGAATATATTGAATAGTACTGGTCCCAGTACCAACTCTTGAGGGACTCCACTAGATACTGGTGCCCACCCAGCTACAACCCCATCCCACTTCGAGTCTTGTTTAAAAGTCTCTGAATGAGCCCTGCCATTTCCTGTCCCAGAACCCTTTCGCCTTTCTGAAATAAACCATTCCCATGCATAACTGGCAAGTCTGGTGTCTTGTAAAACCAGCTGTTATCATAGAACCCTGCCTGTAGCACCAGTCTCATAGCCAGGCATTTATGGACTGAAACCTTCTTTTCCAGCCTGTGTCCTCACCTAAAAATGGAAGAAAAGACAAGAAAATAATTTGTGCCCCAGACTCTTTCACCAACTGTCCCAAGGCCTTGAAATCTCTCTTTGTTCCCCTCAGGCTATGGAATACATCTTCCTCCCTACCTGTCTGGAAGATTAGTAGTAGGTAATAGTCAGTTGATTTCACCAGGCTATGGAGTGTCCTAGTGATATCCCTGTTTTGTGCTCCAGGTAGACTGCAGACTTCCCTCTGATTACAGTCAACTCTGCATATTGGGCCCTCAGTTCCCTTCAGGAGTGAGTCACCAATAACTAGTACTCTTCTCTTCTTCTTTGTGAAAGATATTGTCATATTACTGGAAGACCCATCCATTTGTGATGAGACATCTGGAATAGGTTGCCTATCATCTATATCCCTATTAGACTATCTTCCAGGAGGGGCTCATATCTATTTCTCAGAGGCACTTTGGGAGATGAGGCAGGCAAGGGGGGTGCTCACCTTCTGCTACAGCCTTGAACTTTCCTCCACTTATCCCTTTTACTTGGGCTTCTCTCTTCCATCTGAGAGGTGCAGGATACAGGGGCCCCTTGATTCTGACTGATATTTGGGAATTATTTATCTCATACTGTGATGTGGTAAGTACATGGAAATTCCAGGTCCTGCTTTTAAGCAGGATTGACATTTATATGTTGCATATTAATTTATATATATAAATTTATGCTGTTAAAATCTGAAGTCATCAATTCTTCAAGCACCTTTATGACAACAAACTCCTATTTTCTTGTAGGTTTGATCTGCCACCAGTAATCCTTTTTTCAATGGATGGATTTAGAGCAGAGTACTTACAAACGTGGAGTTCTTTGCTGCCAAATATTGGAAAACTCAGTAAGTTACTGAGACTGCTTTGATTATTTCCTTTAGAAGTCTGCATACAACCTCTCCAGTCACTTTTGTAACTGTCTTACATTTGTGTTGCCCAAGAATACAAAAATCACAGATTAGGTCTCCAACATTAGTTTTGTATTTTCATTATTTTCATTTCCAGTTAACAAACTTGATGTCATTCTCTGGTAAGGTGACCTGCTTAGTGGATGAGGGTAAACCTGTTGATGTAGTCTGTGTGGACACTGTCCCCCACAACATCCTCATGAATAAGGTGTTGCCCATGGCTTGGACAGCACAGTCTGCAGGGTAGAGCACTGGCTGGATGGCCAAGCCCAAAGAGTTGTGGTCAATGGAGCTAAATCCGATTGGAGACCTGTAACGAATGGTGTCCCCCAGGGCTCAGTGCTGGGGCCACTCCTGTTCAATATCTTTATCAATGGTCTTGATGAGGGGATTGAGTACACCCTCAGTAAGTTTGCAGATGACACCAAGTTGGGAGGGAGTGTCAGTCTGTTGGAGGGCAGTGAGGCTATTCAGAGGGACCCTGACAGATGGTATCAATGGACTGAGGATAACTGTCTGGGTTTCAGTAATGCCAAGTGTTAGGTCCTGCATTTTGGTCACAACAATCCCCTGCAGCACTACAGGCTTTGGGCACTGTGGCTGGAAAGCAGTCTGGCAGAAAAGGGCCTGGGGGTTCTAATTGACAGATGACTGAATATGAGCCAGCAATGTGCCCAGGTGGCCAAGAAGGCTAATGGCATCCTGGACTGTATTAGAAACTATGTGTCCAGCAGGAGTAGGGAGATGGTTGTCTTCTTTTACTCAGCTGAGGTGAGGCTGCACCTTGAGTATTTGGTCCAGTTTTGGGCACCTCAGTATAAGGGAGACATTGAGGTGCTGGAGCGAGTGCAGAGAGGGGCAACAAAGCTGGTGTAGGGCTTGGAGAATAAAACTTACGAGGAGAGATTATGAGAGTTGAGGTTGTTTAGTTTGAGGAAGAGGAGGCTAACGAGAGACTTCATCACTCTCTGCAACTATCTGAAAGAACATTGTAGAGATGTTGGTGCTAGTCTCTTCTCACAGGTAATTAGTGACAGAAACAGAAGGAAGAGCTTCAAGCTTCAACCGGGTAGGTTTAGATTAGACATCAAGAAGAAATTCTTCATGGAGAGAGTGGCTGCCCAGAGTGGTGGTTGAGTCAGTATCCCTAGATAAGTTTAAAAGATGCTTAGATGTATTGTTGGGCAATCTAATTTAGGTGTGAACTTGTAGAGTAGGGTTGATGATGGACTTGATGGTCCTGGGGGTCTTTTTCAACCTGAATGATTCTGTGATTATTATACGTTCTACATTCTTGTTTTTGAGTGCACTGAGAGCATGACTTTTTAAAATGAGGCCTCTAATATTGATCAGCAGCTTTTTTTAATAAATAGTTTGAAATACAGATTCAATTACAATTTAATACTAAAAAACTGTTCCAGGGAAGGATTTCCCATGTTCTCTGTATTCCATTGAAAAATTCTAGCTGATAAGGAAGTTGTCACTGAAATATAATATGAAGAAAAAATGCTTTCGGTTGTTGGGAAGTTTTCCTCGAAGATACACTTTTTCTCATCAGATATTTAAAGATATTAAATAAATAAGTAGCATATTTAAATGTTTGTCAGTGAATACTTTTATATTAACCTTAAAAGCTATGTAATTTACACATTGATATAATTTAATCCATTGATACAGTTGCAGTGAAGTTCAAGTAACTGTTTCCCAGTATTTCTGTTTGTGGTCAATTTTAACAATTCCTAATACACGTTCATGGTTGTAATTCCCAGAAATTTGCAGTGGAAAGGAAATTCCTTTCTTTTCAAAGTAAGTTCATTATGTTACATAAAATGTTTCCTCTCTGTTAGCTCCATAGGATTACCAGTATTACCATAGGATTTCCAGTACGGCTAATCAAACTAGTTGTCAGTGAATATGGTCACTAAGAATATAGCTTCTCTACAATTCAAGAGAAGTCTATGCAATATTATACTGATTTTCTTACATATTTGTCAATTATTGAATCCTTCTTTAAACACTCTTTAAGTGTTTTTTCTTTCCAATGGAGGAACAGTTTTGTTGAATAATTTCAGGCTTTCATTGTTTAGTTGAGGTTGTTAGTTGAAATCAATGTCTGTCTTTCGACTGGAACGCTGTACACCTAAGAAAGAAATGTGAGTGTGTGACTCCAGCTTCATGCAGAACTGATTAGCCATGTGAGTCTGATTAAAAAAGGTCATTAAGACATCTTTTAGTCTTGTTTAGGGGGAAAATAAGTTGGATAGTACAGTGCCTTGAGATATTACAGATGTTCAGCCTTATCAAGTGCTTTAGATGCAAAAAGTGTTGGAACATTTGGACATAAAGGTAGAACACCTGGGATAGAATTCACTCCAGAGCAGGACATCAGCCTTTAGATACATTCTTGGAGGTGTCTGCGCGTGAGATATCTAGATGCTCATTGAAGATGGTGTGTTTAGGGGAAGTATAGTCTGTAGAGCAAAGTGCAAGAGCCTAGAGAGAAAGACAGCACAGCTAACAGACCAAGAGTGTCATTGGACAAATTGTTGGCTTAACCAATGCTTCTATATGTCCAGGGCCAGTGAACTGCAATGGAATGGTAGGTCAGGCTCACAAGGAGACACCGGAATGTACGGATCTGAATTTGGAGTCACATTTCCCCTCTAATACCTCAAAAAAACTGACTGTGGGAACTTTTTGTTTTGTTTTGTTTCTTTGTATGTTTTTACTAAGACTGTTAGTTTTTTACTTAAAAAAGGAATTATAAGCAAATTTATATTAATTCCATGATCTGTTACAGAAACTTGTGGCACACATTCAAAATACATGAGAGCTGTTTACCCCACAAAAACTTTTCCAAACCACTATACTATTGTCACAGTAAGTGAGAATTGACTATTTTCCCTTTTCATTGGTCTGTGACTATCTGGTGATACTGGAAAGACTTTGTTGTGCCAATGTTTTTGTTGGACATGGGAACTCAAGCTACCGGAGGAAAAAGAATGAGATGCTGAGATAGCACATGCAGGCATGATCTTTGTGGCTGTACGTGCATGTTGTCTAATTCTGGCTGTGAACTGGTTGTTACCTGTTCCCCATCTCTGTCAGTCTAACAGGATATGGGTGAGTATGGGTGAGGACACAGATGTTAGATGAAAGTGTGTTTTAGGATGGGTTTGGCTTAATCTATAGCATATCGGGTTTTAATTGGGCTGGGGACAGAATAGGGAAGCTCAAGGGAATGTGCCAGGCAGACAAAGTTCGTTGCCTGGGATCTGTATGAATTAGGAAAGCATATTCTGTTTCTTTGATCAAGAAGACCTAAAAATAAGAGCAGGACCACAACCATGTGCATCACAATATAGTTTAGCTTCCATTTGATGTCAAGATTGAGGAGAGATTGTAATTTATTTTTATTTTGCAGGGACTGTATCCAGAATCTCACGGTATTATTGACAACAACATGTATGATGTAGAATTGGACAAGCATTTCTCACTTTCAGGGACAGAAAAGTTTGAGCCTTCATGGTGGAAGGGGCAGCCAGTAAGTTTATTTCTCATCATGGTATTTCTTTGTGTCTGCAGTGGCTCCTGCCCTGTGTTATAAAGCAAAACAAAGAGAATAAAATAGAAAGCCAAGTGATATATTTGCGGTACATGCTAAGTATCCTGTAGGCTGCCTACAAAACAAGTTGCTTTTTGTGAAGGAAAAGAACTCTTAAAGTGTTAACTCCAAAACTTTAAAATTTTACTTAATGTGACGGTTAGCAAAAAAGACTTAAATATTTTGGCTGGTACTAAGATAGATCTTTTGAGACATAAAGCTGCCATAAATTTTTGGTATGGTTTTATTGTGGGATTTTTCTGTTTGTCTTTTGACAGCTAGTTACAAAATTATATCCACTTACAAGTACACTTACAGAATCCAGATACATAAGCCAGGAAGATAATAGTAGAGAGCTGAATACCCAGCCAAATGGGCACTTACGTATAATATACAGCACGTTTCATAAAAACCTATGGTTCTAGTGAGGCTGGCGCTGGTCTCTTCTCCCAAATTACTATTGATAGGACGAGGGGAAATGGCCTCAGGTTGCCTCAGGGGAGATTTAGATTGGATATGAGGAAGAGGTTCTTTGATTAGAGAGTGGTTGGGCACTGGAACAGGCTGCCCAGAGAGGTGGTGGAATGATCATCCCTGGAGGTGTTTAAAAAATGAGTAGCACTTAAGACCGTGGTCTAGGGATTAGAGAGATGTTGCAGTGAGGGCTGGACTTGATGATCCTGGAGGTCCTTTCCAGCCGTGATGATTCCATGATTAATTTACTAGAAATCTGAGGCTCTATTAATGCTACAAAAAGTTTTTACAAATCACGTGTAGTGTATACTATCACTACTTTACATACAGCTGTATATTCGTTTACATGACTGTCTGTACATTTGTGTGTATAGATATGTCTGTGTGGTCATGTTTACAATACCCAGGGTTTGGTGCTATTGTTTCATGAAAGATTTGTAGCAGAACCACAACTGCAGTCTGCAGATTTTGCAGAAAGAAAAACTGCCCTTTTATAATGAAGAAACGTAACTAGAATCCAAATTGTAGAGTATTTAGTTGGAAGGGACCTACAACTATCATCTTGTCCAATTGTTTGATGACTTCAGTGCTGACCAAAGGTTAAAATGTTGTTAAGGCCATTGGCCGAAGGCCTTTTAAACACTGACAGGCTTGAGGCATTGATTCTTAATCCAGGACACCACTTCCAGGGTTTGATTACTCCATTGGTAAAGAAATGCTTCCTAATGTCCAGTCTGAACCTGGTGCAGCTTTGAACCATTCTTCATGATCCATTCCGCTGACATTTGCTGCAGGAAGAAAGATCACTACCTGTTGTCAAGTATGAAAATAACTATATGATTTTTTTTTAACACTGACAATATCCCAGAAGTGGCACTATCCATGCTACTACTTTATTCTCCAGAATGTGTATGTAGAAAACAAAGTTCCAATTAGATAAGGTCATTGGGCAAATGTGTAATGTGTGAAAGAAGAAAGAAATGCATGCTTGCTGCCCGTATTTCTGATGTAATTATATATTTTAACTGTGGTGATCTGGGGTCCTGCAGAAGTGTAAATGCCAAAAACTGTTTGTATCTTTGCCCATAGATCTGGCTGACAGCAATGTACCAAAATCTGAAAGCAGGTACCTACTTTTGGCCAGGTTCTGATGCTCCAATTAATGGAACATACCCCACCTTGTATGAGGTATTCAACAGGTAAGAGAAATATCTACACAGATAATAAAAATATTTTATAGATTAAAAATGTGTACAATCCCCCATGTTATATAGCCCTTTAAAATGATTGTATTTGAGAAAAAGCTGTCAGATGTCCTATACCCTATAATACTGAATACCAACTTGAAAGCCATGGCAAGGGGCTACAGGAGGCAGAAAACTAGGTGAAGACAAGATGGCTCTGAGCAACCTGATCTTGTTGAAAATGTCCCTGCTCACTGCTGAGGGGTTGGACTGGATGAGCTTTGAAGGTCCCTTCCAACCCAAAACATTCTGTGATTTTATGCTGGGAGGGAAGCTACTGAAAGAAGATGATATATGGATCAGTTCCCTCTGGTCTAGCTTACATATGTGATAATGCGCTTCTCGGTCATAGTTTTGTATATTTTGTCCAGTTAATTCACAGGTTACACAGGTGAAAATACTGAAATTGCCTTCCTAATATTTTTCCTAATTGATTTCATTGATATTTAATAAATTATTTCTAAATTTTCATTATTATTTCCATAATTCTCCACATTTAAAAAGCTAATCAAAAGCAAGTATGTATAGGCTGAGGGAGATTGAAAAAAAGGAGACTGAGGGGTGACCTTATTAATGTTTCTAAATATGTGAAGGGTGATTGTCAGAAAGATAGAGCCAGGCTCTTCTCAGCATCATCCAATGATAGGATGAGGGGCCATGGATGTAAGCTGGAACATAGAAGGTTCCACATAAATATGAGAAAGAACTTCTTCATGGTAAGGATGATGGAGCACTGGAACAGGCTGCCCAGGGAGGTTGTGGAGTCTCCCTCTCTGGAGGTGTTTAAAACCTGCCTGGACACATTCCTGTGCAACTTGATCTAGGTGATCCTGCTGTGGCAGGGGGATTGGACTAGATGATCTATTGAGGCCTCTTCCAATCCCTAACATTCTGTGATTCTGTGACTCTGTGAAGTGTAAGTCTCTATAGACACGAAAAGTTTTGCAGTAATGTGTAGGATTAGTACTGCAGGTAGGTAACATAAAGCTTGTGCATGGCTTTGGAGGAAAGTTGAATTCTTTCACACGATTCAAAGCGTGACCTCAGTAAGTGTTTGCCAGGAACATGACTTGCTTTGAAAATATGAAAGTCCAAGATTTATATATGCTGGAAAAAAATTAATACTTTCTGACTTGTAGTTCAGGTTTGTGTCTTGAACTTGAAATCTCTTTTTTGCATGTATTTTGTTAGGAATATATGAGTACTCCCACCAACAGCATGTTTGTGTTTGCACTTTCAGGATCTGTCTAACGTACTCTTACAGATTCAGTTACATTCAACTGAAATTGAGAATAATAAAGCTGGTTGCTGGTACCTTGTTAAATTCTTGAAATCCAAATCTGTGAGTTTACCACGTGACTACAGGGTGATACTTTTTCTAAAATTAAAATTAGAAGGGAATTAGATGGTGATTGAATTAGAAGAGCTTATCAGAAAAGCCTTGTTAACAACAACTATTTTTTTTTCCAGTTCAGTTCCAAATGAGCTGAGAATTTCAAGAATATTGAAATGGCTTGATTATGCCAAATCTGAAAGGTAACACGACTAATATCTAATATCTGCCTGGTTTGTGAGATGGTCGCTTCGAAAGCTTTAATAGTTAGCAACTGAAATTTTTCTTTGTGTTTGTAAACCGCAGGATCTTCCTCACTATCTCAAATGACAATTGGCTGACTTCAAGCCTGGTCTAAATATGTAAATTTTCTTTTTTTCTTGTTCCCTTGGTTGTCTTTTTATCCTTTTCTACCTAGAATATAACCTAGAAGATAGAACTCAACTCTGTTTAGGGATGAAAGATTTTATATTAAATTTATTGTGTAGGAAAGGTTAAATGTCTGGAAGTCATTTGAGACGGTAATCCAGGATGAAATGTTGGCATCAACACTGACTGTGGTGCTCAGCTTTGTGGCATGTAATTACCAGATAAAAGTGAAATCTTTTATGCGATGGTTTGTTAACAAATTAGCTGCTGCTCTCCAGAGCCTCACTGCTTAATCAGGAGGTTTTAAAGAAACAGCTTGGTCTGCTGTCTGAGATCTTGAAGGTTTTCAAAGAGACTTCTGGCTATCAATTAAGGACACCACATACTGTTTCTGAAATTGTTAACTTCAGATATTCCATGTTGATTAATTACAAAACTTGGAGAAAGCTGAACAATTGAAATTGCTGTATGGACTTCTGTTAAACTGTAAAGAAGTTATTTACTGTTTATTTAAAGTGAAAGTGTTGTTTTGAAAATCAGTCTCCAGATTTTTATAATGTTTTGTTCTTACTTATTTCCATCTTCAGGCCTGATTTCTACACTTTATATATTGAAGAACCGGATTCTTCTGGTCATTCATTTGGACCAGTTAGTGGTGGTGTAAGTAGCACTTTTTCATTTTTCTTAGACTAAGTTGTACTACAATGGGTGCTGTGCTGTGAACTTAACCAATGTAGAATCCTGGAAAGGGTGGCACATCAAAAGTTACCGTGACAGTTTGGTGAATTTTTATTGAGAACTCTTGTGTGTGATTGAGCCTGTTGTTATCATTTCAATACTGTGTGTGATTCAAAGAGCTGTAAACCACAGACTAGTAGAAAACCATTTCAGGTCATACTACTAGAAAGAATGTTAAAGGTGTTATTTAGACCAAACATTTATTTTATTACCAAGTGCTGTTTGGAAGCAAGTGGCCTAGCAAATCCTCGGAATTGCCTTTTATTTATTCCTAACACTGTAGTCCAATGTCTGTTAATTGGTAACCCCAAAATATTGCTTTCAAATTGCTTGTGGACAAACAGTTCAGTCTTTAAAGAGCTTAGGACTTGCCATATCAGAGCCTTCCTGGAATAGTCTTGTTTAATATATATGGAAATGGAGTTTGGCAAAAGGCATAATTGTAGCAACAGAAAAGCTGATCTTTGTAGGACAGTTTTAGACTTCCTAAATGGAAAGGGTACATAAAGGGCTTGAAAACCCATTGCCAGATGTGAGACATTGAAGTGAAGGCTGCAGAGTTAAGGCAGCAAGAAGTCTGCAGGTGCTAAGATGTGGAGTACTCAGTCAGGTATCATCCCTATGGTCCAGCTAGGGAAGAGCCATCCTTTGTGAATGGCAGTGATATGTTCACATTACAGCAAAAAATCCACAGAACATCTTACCCTTGATACTTTATATGAATTTGGGGGGGCAAGGAGCAATTTGATCTGAACACATTAATTTTTTTTTTAATAAACATCTTTTAAAGCTCAAACTTCCCAAGGTAATAGAGAAAATTTAATTTTGCAGAAAATTTAATAAGCTGTGTATTTTGGGGTAAAGCAGGGGAATGCTGCACATGTGTACTCTAGTGATGAAGAGAAAAGGAGAAGCAATATTAAGGACCCGAAAACTGGCAGAAAAACTCTTATTCAGACTTGGATGATTACATTTAAGTGAGAACTTGAAATCAAAAAGAAAAATTCTAATGGAACTTATTTGTCTCCCAGGTAATCAAAGCCTTACAGGTAGCAGATCAGGCACTGGGGATGCTGATGGAAGGACTGAAACAAAGAAACCTACACAATTGTGTAAACCTCATTCTTTTAGCTGATCATGGTAATGTCTGTAGTTCTTTTTGCAATCCATATTTCACTGAGGCATTGGTTTCTTCCTCTGTGTAACACGTGCTTTTAGTTTTGATTTATTTTGTATTTCACTTTATCTTCCTGTACATAAAAATGACTGTGTCTGTATTTTCTTTCAGGGATGGAGAAGACCTACTGCAGACAGCTAGAATATATGACTAATTACTTTGAGCGTGTTGATTTCTACATCTATGCTGGGCCTGCAGCTCGCATCCGAGCAAAGAATGTTCCAGAGGACTATTTTGCCTGTAAGTGTGGATCAGTTCTGGGATGGCACAATCAGTCTAACAGGGAGTAAATACACAAATAAGGAGAATGATATTCAAGAGTAATCAGCAAAGTGAACGATTTTCTCTTTTACTTAACCCAGTTTAAACATCCATAGGAGTTACTGGGAGGTTAGAAAAGCATGCTGCAGGCTCTGACTTACATTTTCGTGCCATGTGAAATGATGAAGACAATTTTATTGTTTTGAACTAGAATTTCAGGTCTTTCCTAAGTGCATTGCTCTTTGTGGATTTTGTGTGCAACCTCAGCCAAGTCATTTTTTGCAGCAGTGACTATTTCTAACTGTGTGTACAAAGCACAGTGGGATCCAAGCCTTAGTTGAGCCCTTTAGCTATTATTAAAAAAGAACAGAAAATTGAAACCATGTGAACCGACTCTGTCTCAGAATAGATATCTGGCTACCAGACTGAAAAAAAATCCAGGATCCCAAAACTTTCTGTATCAGGGAAAAGACTGGAGAGAGGTAAAACTGTGGACTTTTATTTATCATTTGTATTTGTATTTGTAGGCTCAATATTTATTCAACATGAAGCAGACTTTTCTTGGTTTAAGTAGAAAACAGTCGAAGTCAGACAGGAACAGAGTAATAAGCAGAGAATGGAATAATATTTTGTATGTGTCTTGGTCTCAATGTAATTGTTTCCTTTAATAGTCTTATATTTTCTGAAGAGATTTTCCTTCTGTAAAGTGCTTAGGTTAGTTTTTTAGAAGGCTCATGTAAAAAGGTTGAAGCAAAATGTGGAATGTTAATTCATTTTTTTCTTTTTCACAGTTGACTCAGAGGGAATTGTTAAAAACCTCACTGTAAGTAAATATTTTAATATTTTTCCCTCATAGTTCCTCTTTATAGGAACCTGGTCAAAAAACCAGCATCTGTGAAAAACTGGACTCCAGAACACAGAAGTGCTTTAGATAACAGGAATCTCTTAGACTCTGGAGCACAAGTGCTGTGCTCAGGCTAGGCTAGAGCGGCTTTGAACACAACAGGTAATGACATTGTAAAGCAAGTTTCCACAGTTTTGTAGAGGCTGGAAATGCAAATAGGAAGGGGAGATGTTAGAGAGTCTTTTGTTACACGTTACTTCAGTACTCACAGTGCTGTGACCACTGAGCACCTATGGGTTCCAACAGAGGAGTGCAGAGCAGGGTGTACAACAAAGGAAGACCAAGCCTATTTCTTCTCCGGAAACCTGATAAGATGTGACATACTTTTTACATATACGTTTTGATGCCTTTTAGTGTTTTGGTAGTCATGTGGGGTGAATGTGACGGACAATCTAAAATGCTTGTAGGAACGTTGGAGCATTTTTTTCTTGTTTCTTTACATTTATAATTACTGTGAGTTAGACACTTAAACTTCTTGCTCTCTCTGAATTGTCATAGTTTTTCCTTTCTTCCATCATGGCCAGTTTGGTTTATGTTCTGTGACAGACAGATGCCTTGAGACCTTTAAAATTGATGCTCTCAGCTTGGAAAAATTGCAGACTGGATGCATTTCTGATAAATCACCAGTAGAGGTCTGCCTTTAACTTGCTGGGCAAGTTAGTTGCCCAAGATTAAAATTAGCTTTCCCTGCCACTAGAGTCCAAAGGGCAGGGAGAATTCCTGATTTGTTGATTTGCAATACCTATGAAAACGTCCTCTATTCCACAGCATCCAAAGCACATGTAGGTTATCAATGATCAAGTAGGATAACAATGGTTTGGAAGAGCAGAGGGAGGTTTTTCAGTGTATCACATGCAGCCCATCATAGCAAAGAGCACTAGTGTGAGGGGAATAGCTTGGTTTGCGTGTTCTCAACTGCAGCTGAAGCCATAACTGCTAATGTTCCAGAGATGTGACATGTCTGCCCTATAGCAACAGCCTGGTATTGGGACACTTTAGCATCATTTTCTATTCATAAATATTGTAATTTGTCCCATTCAAGTTCTAGAACAAATGTTTGGGGCAGAGAAGTGAGTTGTGTGTTGTATATTAATTACTAATTAATAGGCATAAGTCACATTATATGTTCATTTCCTCTATTTTCCCTTTAATTAGACTATCCTTTGTAGAATGACCTTCTCTCCTGGGCTGGCAAACCCATTGCATCCTTATTTTTCATGTTCCAGGATTCCAGTGGATTTCTTTGGTGACTATCCAGGCAGACTTACTGTCATGTCATCCATTAATGTCATTGTGTGCAGAGTACACAATCCTAGTACTTGTAGTGAAGATGCCAGGCCTAGCTCCAGTGCTTGCAGCCGTCTGGAAGGGCTCCTCATGGCCACATGAAGTTAAATCCTTGCATTATGTCATATGTCTTCGGGCTCTCAATGCCACGTTTATTCAACTTCTGACTGGGCTCTTTCCTCCTGCACAGTGCAAAAGATCCCCTCAGCACTTCAAGCCTTACCTGACACCTGACTTGCCCAAACGATTCCACTATGCTAACAACATCCGGATAGATAAAGTCCATCTTTTGGTGGACCGACAGTGGCTGGCTGTGAGGTACCATTACTTGTGTGACACTTACTCTTTTTTATCCCATTCTCATCATTTAAATTGGCTTCGTAGATGCCTTATTTCTTGTTTTGCTTTAGACTTGTAATATGTCTATATCTGTGACATCTAAAATCTTACTGTGTGTAAAAAAGGAAATGCACTTTATAGCTACAGCCAAGAATGTATTATGAGTCCAATTCACATCACTAATAATAATAATGATGATGATAATAAGTTAATAGTCCAGATAAAACTTTTACTCAGAAAAAAAGGTAGAAAAAAGAAAATAAAGAAATGAAAATTAATACACAGGAGAAATGTCAAAAATAATGCAGTTAAAATGGTTATACAAAGCCTTTCTAGTATCTTCCCTTTTACCTAGTGTTGCAGTCACCCCTCTACTGCCCTTCTGGGTCCTAAGGTTAATGGCTTCAGACTGGTGTGTGTGTTGATGCTGCCAGTATAGAATAACTAATTCCTACTGCTTTCTTTGTAAAGACAGTGTTTGCCATGCAAAAATCACCAAATCACAGAATATTAGGGATTGGAAGGGACCTAGAAAGATCATGAAATCTAAATCCCCTGCCACAGCAGGATCCCCTAGATCAAATTGCACAAGAACATGTCTAGGAGGGTTTTAAATGTCTCCAGAGGAAGAGACTCCACAACCCCCATGGGCAGCCTGTTCCAGTGCTCCGTCACCTTCCCTGTGAAGAAGTTCATTCTCATACTTGTGTAGAACCTCCTATGTTCCAGCTTACACCTGTAGGGTAAGCTGATAAATTAGACAAGACCAAAAAGTTACTGTAAGAGCAATAGAATAAAAAAAATAGTCCCAAGCAAGTAAAGAGGATTTCAAAAAAGCTTAGTCCTGAGGCTTTGAAATCTGTGGTGTCAGTAGCAAGACCGGTGTTTACTGAGCTACATCTTGCAGTAAGAGAAGCATGAGACAACTTGGGTTTTCAAGAATATTCTAATAGGAAAAAATACCTGATAAATATGTGACTTGATTCTTTGGTTTGATGCAATCACATTATTGTCCTGAACATATAGAAATGCCTACTGAAAAAAAAAATAATCACGTATTCTTTTTTGTTTTTAACTGTGCTCAAATGTTCCTGCACCTCTGAAAACAGGATACCCTGCATGGTTAAATAAGGAGCTGCTGGGCAAACTGAAGAGAAAGAAGAAAGTCTATAGGTCATGGAAGGAGGGGATGGCCACTTGGGGTGATTATAAGGCTCAGGTGTGAGAATGTAGGGATGCATCTAGGAAAGCCAAGGGCTCCTTGGAATTAAACCTTGCAAGAGAGGTCAAGGGCAACAGAAAGGGCTTCTTCAAGTACATTGCAGGTAAAACTAAACCTAGAGGCAATGTAGGTCCCTGCTGAATGAGGTGGGTACCCTGGAGACAGAGGATGCAGAGAAGGCAGAGATACTGAACGCCTTCTTTGTCTCTGTCTATACTTCTGGGAGCTGTCCTGATATCAAACCCCAGAATGCTGAGGCTCCAGAGGAATTAGAGGCAAGAGAGGGGCCTGCCTTGGTTGATGAGGACTGGGTTAGGGATAAGTTAAGCAAACTGGATGTATATAAACCCATGAGCCCGGATCGGATGCACCTGTGTGCGCTAAGGAAGACAGTGGAAGTCATTGCTAAGCCACTAGCCATCATCTTTTCTAAGTCATGGGGATCAGGAGAGCTGCCTAGGGACTGGAGGATAGCAAATGTCACTCCAATCTTCAAAAAGGGCAAACAGGAGGACCCAAGTAACTATAGTCTGGTTAGCCTCACCTCCATCCCAGGAAAGGTGATTGAACAATTTCTCCTGGATGCTGTCTCTAGGGACAGTCAGCATGCCTTCACCAAATAGATGTCATGCTTGACCAACCTGATAGCCTTTTTATGAGGGCATAACCAGGTGGATAGATGATGGCAGAGCAGTGGATGTGATCTATCTTGACTTCAGTAAGGCTTTTGACACAGTCTCACACAGCATTCTCGCAGCCAAACTGAGACAGTGAGGTCTTGATGATCGGGTAGTGAAGTGGATCGTGAAGTGGCTGCAGGATACAACCCAGAGAGTGGTGATCAATGGGACAGAGTCTGGTTGGAAGCCTGTATCTAGTGGAGTGCCCCAGGGGTCGGTGCTGGGACCGGTCCTGTTCAATCTATTCATTGANCCTTATGAGGAAAGGCTGAGAGAGCTGTGTCTCTTTAGCTTGGAGAAGAGGAGACTGAGGGGTGACCCCATTAATGTCTATAAATATGTGAAGGATGGATCCAGGCTCTTCTTGATATCATCTAGTGATAGGATGATGAGCAATGGGTGCAAGCTGGAACATAGGAGGTTCAATATAAATATCAGAAGGAACTTCTTCCTGGTGAGGGTGACAGAGCATTGGAACAGGCTGTCCAGGGAAGTTGTGGGGTCTCCTTCTCTGGAGACGTTTAAGACC
>VXBP01008809.1:403936-445351 GCA_013400115.1 Rhinopomastus cyanomelas
CTGGGGTGGGTCAGAAGTGGGGTGGTTAGCAGATTGAGAGAAGTCCTTCTTCACCACTGTTCTGCAATAGTTAGACCACACCTGGAATATTGTGTCTAGTTGTGGGCCCCTCAGTTCAAGAGGGGGACAGAGCTGCCTAAGGGTGTCCAACGTAGAGCAGTGAAGATGATGAAGGAAGTGGAGCACCTCCCTTATGAGGAAAGGCTGAGAGAGCTGTGTCTCTTTAGCTTGGAGAAGAGGAGACTGAGGGGTGACCCCATTAATGTCTATAAATATGTGAAGGATGGATCCAGGCTCTTCTTGATATCATCTAGTGATAGGATGATGAGCAATGGGTGCAAGCTGGAACATAGGAGGTTCAATATAAATATCAGAAGGAACTTCTTCCTGGTGAGGGTGACAGAGCATTGGAACAGGCTGTCCAGGGAAGTTGTGGGGTCTCCTTCTCTGGAGACGTTTAAGACCTGCCTGTATGTGTTCCTGTGTGACTTGGTTTAGGTGACCCTGCTGTAGTAGGGGGATTGGACTAGATGATCTTTCCAAGGTCCCTTCCAATCCCTAATGATTCTATGATTCTGTGATACATGTGCTTGACTGTGCTTTGAATCAGTACAGGATGACTATCTCTTTGTCTTCCCATGTTTCTCAGCAATGGGGAGATTAAAGCAAATATTGATCATTATAAATCAGACTGTTTTGGCATGTTGTTAATTCTATAACTCACACACACACATCCACATCACCCTTCACTGTGATTAAAGTGCAGTGCAGTGCCAAAATTGCTTGCAGTCTAATTCATATTGTTCCAGAGCAGCTATGAGCAGAACTCCCCCTGTATAAATTATCTAATAAAATGCAGATACCACAGAGCAGAACTGAGGAATTCTTCCTAAGCAAGTGACACTTGTAGCTAGATGAAGGCTGAGTTCAAAAAGAACCATTTTTTCAATTTATTTTGAAAACATTGATTCATTGTACACTCTGTAGCTACCTAAGGTAATTCTGTCCATAGCAATCCCAGTTACAGGAGAAAGAGATGTTCATCAAAGTGACAATGAGTCACGACAACTGGTTTTAACTGATCCTGTTTATGCCATTTTTATTTACGCTACCTGATGGTTTCTCCTTAGGGATGGAAGTTACACATTCTGTGATGGAGGTAACCATGGCTATGACAACAAATGTAACAGTATGGAGGTAAGATGATTTCTACTGAAGTCTTGCAGCCTCTTACGTAGAAAATCACAAAGTGCTGGGTGAACCACTGGAGTACAGAATACAAGACAGTGTTTGTGGTGTGCTTTTTCTTCCATGTGAACTACATGTGAACACACTGCATTTTTGTCTCATTTGTACTTCTGGTTGCAGCAAAAGTACTTTAAAGTCTTGAGCTTTTGGTTCTTCATATGCTTTCTGTTATGTGGACCTTTAAGTAAGATTGAGCATGCCAGAATATGATTAGTCCCATATTCTGTGACAAAGAATCAGATTCTTCCAAATCTTAATGGCGCTGAATTTTTATATGGAAAGGAAAGGTAAATTCTGGTTCAGATTGAAACCTAAATCATAGATAACCTTACTCTGGTGGCACAACAAATGAGGAAATGCCTTTTCTTTATAAAGGATCAAAATGTCTCAATGTTGTCTTTGTAACAGAAATTAGAAGTTCCTTTTCTATTACGGGAATGTAAGAATGTTATTTTAGAACAGAACATTGTCCTGTTTAGTCACGTTTCCTGTATCTTATGGCAGATGGCTCAGGGCGCTTCTAAAGAACTAGAAACTAATGTGAGACTGCTGCCTAGCACTAGTTGCACCAATGGTTGCTGACCTCAGAATGTGTCTTCCCATTTGCTGCTTCCTTTAGCTATCTAGAGGCTTTTAAATGACCCAAAGACTTTTGGGAATGCAACATCTATTAAACCAACCAACTAGAGCTCAACCCTTGCAATGAAAATATAAAAAGGTGTGAATCTGAAACACAGCAAGCAAGCAATAGTTTTGAAAAATATGCATTAAAATATTAAGGAACACACCCCCAGCCACCAGATTCATTATTTACTTTAAAATATCCTCCTTTTTTTTTTTCAAACTACATATGATGGACAAAATTTGCCTCATTTACCAGGACAGTCCTGTACTTTAACTTTTACACCTGTAAAAGGACTTTATTTTGTTCTTCTATCTCTGTTTCTGTAAAAGGCAATTGAATTGCTTTTAATTTTGGGTTCTTTTTGGTAACTTTTGTTTTATTACAATCTAGGCTATATTCTTGGCATATGGCCCAAGTTTTAAAGAGCAAACAGAAGTGGAAGCTTTTGAAAACATTGAAGTTTACAACCTTATGTGTGGTGAGTAGATACAATCCAGTATTTTAGGTGATAGAGAAACAGCATTTTCAAACACCAGTGTTGCAAGAGCTACAAGACACTAACAATTGTTTGGATTCCCTCAGAAATGAAGTTTTTCACACAAACTTCTGAAGCCATCCATGCTCTTCTGCCATCTGTACAGTGCTAAAACATTAAGTGCCAAAAAATTTTCTGCTCTGAAGACTTTTTCTGGTTGCAGAAGGATTTCACTAAGGAATCCAAGAGATCTGCTCCTGCCACGTGGCCTTGCTGTTCAAATAAGGCCAGTGGGATAACTGTGGGACAAGAATTTTACAGGAAGTTCCTGCTCCTGCTCATAATACAGGATGGACCATCACAGTCCCAGAATTGAGCAGTTAGGGAGTATGTGCCTCAGAAAATATGCATTAAGGCATCACACAAAAATCACTTAACACATTTATCTAGTCTTATGAATGCTATGGCAAAGTATAACGCTGCACCAACAGTGCTCAAATTACATGATGACCAGTTCTTGGCACATTAGAAGGTAGCAATAAGCCTTCAAACTTTCTTTATTTGGAACAAATGCTCAGGAGATTATTAGAAAGAGAATGCTTTTTTAAAATGTCTCTTTAGCCTGAAAATCATTACAAATTTCAAATCTTTCAATAGATTTGCTGCGTATCACACCAGCACCAAACAACGGAACACATGGCAGCTTGAACCACCTCTTAAAAAAACCTTTTTACAACCCTTCACATGCAAAAGAAGAGTCATCTCCTTCTTCATGTCCAGTTCTGCAGCTGACTCCCACAGATGACCTGGGGTGCAGCTGTTTGCATGTACGTAGGGCATTCTGGAATCTTTAAATAATCTTTATCAAGTGTCTTCTCTTCTATTTTTCTAAGCTATGGATTCATGCTGAATGTTTGTCTTCTATTTCACAGATATCAAATGTTTCAGTAATAAACAAGAGATTAAATCTCACTGCAGAAGAAAGTAAGTAGCAAGAAATCAAAAGGAGATTAATATTTTTATATCTCTGCCTGAAATAGGTTTTATATTGTTGGTTTCAATTTTTGTAATGTTAATTACAATTTAAAGAAGGAAAGTCATGTCAGAAGTGTAACTTTTTTCTGTTTTCCTTGCATTTTGTTAAAAAATGCCAACTTAAACTGTTATAGTAGTACTTATGCATAGGAATCACATCAGCATCCCATTAAAACCTTGAAAAGAACCAATGGTCTTTGGAGAAGTTACAGGTGCTTCCAGACTGTCTCCCACACCTCATGTTCCTTATAAGCATAACTTTGCCTTTGTGCAATCCAAAATTCCCATAGAAAGTTATCTGTGTTTTTTCATGGGTTTTCTGAGTACTTTGGGAAGAATTGTAATGCTTCCAAGCCAAATACAATGTGAATTTCACTCCACTGGCAAAATAAGTTCAAATTATTTCTATTGGTATGAAATTGCAAAGAACCCAGATAGATTGTGAGTTGGACATATTGCACTGACTTCTGCACACTGAACATAATGTGGCAATGGTTTCCTACATTTTTGTCTTCCATTCATAATCCAAGAATTTAAACACATGCCCATGTTTACTGTTGGTTTTATGTATCATTAATATATTTTATTAATATCTATTTTACTTTTACATGTCTTTGTACCATCTCAATTAGTATAGAAGACTGAATCAATAATCATTTAAATTCTAGTAAGTGTGACGAACTCGCGTCATTTGCCATACGGGAGACCCAGAGTTCTTCAGAAGAGTAATGTCTACTGCCTCCTTTCCCATTATCAGTATGTGAGTGGGTACAGCTATGATATCTGGATGCCGTTGTGGACTGCATACACTGTGGATAAGCCTGTAGGTAACCAAATCTTTGTACTGGTGTTAAATACGAATTCTCGTGGATTGAAAATGCAATTTGTTCATTCATCAGGAATCGTGTTGTTTTAATTCATGCTGTTGGAAAAGTGAAATAAGTGTTATTGTATAGAAAATTTTATTGCTATTAAAAATGTTACAAATTTTTTAGAAGTAAAGGTTATTGAAACGATGCTCATTAGAACAACTCTTGGCCAGATTGTAGCTAGCGTGTGTGTTCTCATGTCTCAGTGAAACTATCCAGTAAAAGGTATTGAATTCACTGTGAATTCATTGTAACTCAGCAGCACAGGCTCTGATTATGGAGACAGCATCTCCAGATGCTAAGATGAGGTGACTGTGTCATCTTTATACACTCACTGCTTTACAGGAGGATGTGACATCAAGTTTGTGTTTCCAGAAATAAATACAAAAGGAACAAATGAGCCACACCTGCCATTGTTTTTGCCTAAGGTATAACCTTATTTTGCTACTACGGTTTTACACACTGCGTAAGGATTTCCCTGAATTACCTAAAAACAGAAGTAGAGGAAAAACAGAAGGCAGAAAACATCAGTGTCCATTCCTCTCATTGACCTGATTCGCTATGAAAATAGGAGAAGATTCAAAGAAGTGCATTCCAGAAAGTTAAAACCATACAAAGCATTGGCTTAGCCACAGCCGTGGGTGTAATACTTAGGTTTTTTTTTCCCTTTCACAGGAAAACACATCTCCTCTTCCTCCCACTGTTTCAGACTGTCTGCGGGCTGATGTTAGAATCCCTGCCGCTCAGAGCCAAAATTGTACGAACTACCCAGATAGGCTGACCTTCACCCGCAGTTTCCTCTATCCTCCCAGTGAGTGTGGTTCTTTTTATAGCTAGAGCTTAGAAAGTCTTAATCAGCTGGATGTGGGTTTGTGTTTAAACATATACCCAAACACCAAAACAAACTTCTTGGGCTGAGCATGTTGGGCAGAAAAGAGCTGCTGTGTTTGCACGCTGACCATAAACTGCTACTTGTATCTAAATATTTTCAGTTGAGGACACCTAAGTTTTTCATTAAAAAAATGGAACAACTTGATATGTTGAAAGCTGGTTGGAAAAATGTAAATGGTTGGAGGGAAGGACTGTCCATCATCCTCGGTATGAATACTCATTTTCTGTCAAATTGAACAACGTATACAAACATATTTGGAGGTGCATTTGCAGTGGGATCATATGCTCATGCTCAAATGTAGAATATAATTCAATTACATGTACCTGCCATTTATAGCTACACATTATTCAAATTTGTCTTTGTATGTTATTTCTTTAAGTTTTACTTTGTTCTTTTATACAGACTTCAATTCATCGAGTCTTCAACAGTACGATGCCTTACTCACCAGCAACATTGTTCCCATGTATAGCCCTTTCAAAGGTAGGGTTGCAAAATTTTGATTAATTTTTATTCTTTTTCCATAATCATGGTTCTGGATTTGATAAAACTATAACAAGAATGTAATTAGGAGGAGTGTGTCCAGCAGATCGAGAGAGGTTCTTCTCCCCCTCTACTCTGCCCTGGTGAGGCCTCATCCTGAGTACTGTGTTCAGTTTTGGCCCCCCGGTATANCAATTAATTTAACTTATTTTCTTGACAAAGGAGATTTTTTGAGGAAAAAGTTATCTGTGAGGACAAAGACTAAAAAGAGAAATTACGTAAGTCAAAAGCTGGAGGAAAATCTGTGATGTAACTAACTACCTTTCTGATGTATTCAGACCCCATTTATTTATTCACTTGTGTCCTATGAAAAACAGAGATCCAGAAATCCTAAGTGGTTTTAATCTGCACTAGAACAAGCTTCCCAGGGTCATTGTGTAATCTCCTTCTCTGGAGATGTTTGAAAACCGCCTGGATATGTTCCTGTGCGACTTGGTCTAGGTGATCCTGCTGTGGCAGGGAGATTGAGTTAGATGATCTTTTGAGGTCCCTTCCAATCTCTAATATTCTGTGATTCTGTGAAGGAAAAGTACAAGACATTTAAACTTATATGTTACTGTAGACAGTAAGCAAGACACAAATTGCGAGGGGATGCCCTCAACACCCCAAATCCATCTGTTTCTGTTCTTGTTGCCATGGTAGCTGTAAATTTTCCAAGAGTCTCATTAGCTTATATCCTGTATATTGTATTGGCTCAAAAAACGCCTGCGAAATAGCCAAACTCCCTGGTAATGTTTGCCATGAGTTCTGTACAGTTAGGCTAACTCTCAGGTGTTTAATATTCCTCTGACAAGCCGTTATCTCAGCTCTTACTGTCTGGCACAGTGCAGGTAAGACAGAAAGGACTAACCTCACAGCTTTAGAATTGTTGCTTCAGGTCAGATGTGTTATCTCCAGTAGTGCAGTGAGCCTTGCAGAGCTATAACAGCGTTTTCCCTGCCTCTTTCAGTGGTGACTGAAGGTCTGATGAAATCTCTGTAATAAAGCGTTGATTTTACAGGCATATTACTTTCAAACTTCTTATTATTCACCTATAGCAGAAAAATAATGTTCTTTTCTTTAGTGGTGAAATTACTTCACATTTAGGCTAAAAGTGCTTGTATTTTGTTTTGATGACAGACATATGGGACTATTTCCATAATGTGCTTCTTCAGCAGTATGCTGCAGAAAGGAATGGAGTGAACGTTGTCAGTGGACCAGTATTTGATTACAATTATGATGGCCATTTTGATACCCTTAATGAGATTAAGCAGTAAGTACATGCAATAGCCAGGAGTCAAACACCCATTTATTTCCCCTTGTATTTCCACTCAAATTTCTATTCAAAAAAACCAAGAAACTAGGATCACAGAGAATGGATAATAATAATAATAATAATGTTGTTATACTACATCCACAGTTACTCATACAACAGCAAATACTCTTGCAAACAGATATGGTAGTGTAGATGTTGAAGTTCTAGAAAAGAGAAAAAAGCTTTGCATTTACATAATCTATGTATACATGGACAGATACACACCAGTATTCCATTTCCTGAGCTGATCACCTTCATTGTAGGACCGCTGCAACAGAAACACTGGAAAAACACATGACATCTAAACATGCAGAAGATGGGTTTAAGCATAGTTTTCTCCATTTCCTGTTATGCTCACTCATCTGTTGTTTCTCCATGCTGTCTCAAATGGTTGGATTTTTTTTTAATCAAACATCAGATGGTCTAGGTGATCTTGCTCTGGCAGGGGGATTGGACTAGATGATCTTTCGAGGTCCCTTCCAATCCCTATGATTTCACTGTTTACCTTCACTGAATCATGTAATTGAAAGTGGTACCTTCGCATAGCTGTGGCTCACACAGGTCAATTGAAGGCCTGACAAGTCCATCTTAGTGAGCTCTGGCAGCAAAAAAAATACATTTAGAAATTCATCCATGTGCAAAAGCAAGAATAATAGAAGACTTGCATAAAAAAAATCTATAAAAGAGACTTACAAAAGCTACTAGTGAGTAAAGGCAGAACAGGGGAAAAAAAAGAGTAAGAACAAACAATGTCAATTTTTTTCCAAATACAGGGAAAATGCCTTGTTACAGTAAGAATCCTTATGTAGTAGAAAAGTTCTGGGAAACGTATACAGCTTAGTCTGTCACTGGGGATGTTCCAGTCAAGGCTAGACTTCATACCACATCTGTCAAAAGTGGTTTGAGAATGGGAAAATCAGCTTTGCCACCAAGTAGGAGGTGGAAGGGAGGAGAGACTACAACTTCCTTCCACACAGAATGCTGTAATACCCAGTGACCACATAGTGTTGCCTACAGTTTGGAACAAGTGTGTTGTGTTCAGCACGACTAGTCAGTCATACAAAGCAGTTCAATGATTTCAGCAACGGTCTTCTGTTGAACACTGAAGGCATATGGCAAATTTGGAAATCTTTCAGTTTCTCTAAGTTCATACCCAAAAGTGAACATGGAAGAGCCAGAAAAGGGAGACAAAGGCATTTTCAGTCAGATGTCTTAAACTGGTTTCTATAGCTCATAGCCACAAGTCAACATTCAGCTTTTCTTCCTGGCAAGGATAAGCTGAGGTAAGTTCTATAAATTACTACTGGCATCAGTGGTTTTAATATTTGATATGTACATAAATCCCTTATTTAATGTTTGCTTTGTAGGCATGTAAACAATACCCAAATCCCTGTCCCAACCCATTACTTCGTGGTTCTGACCAGCTGCAAGAACAAATCCTATACTCCACTGAACTGTTCTGGGTCTTTGGATGTTTTGTCTTTTATCATTCCTCATCGACCTGACAACACTGAAAGCTGTGCTGTGAGTATAGTTCTGTGCTACTGTGTGCCCATGAGCTTTGTGAACTGATTTTTCTAGGTCCCTTCCAATCCCTGATGTTCTTTGATTCTGTGATTCCCAGTGAGATCATCTGGAGAATCTTTAGAAGTCTTTTGTAGCAAATGAAATAAATGAGCTTAATTCAGTAGGTATTATTGAGGCAGCTGTTCCATAAAATCAGGGTGCAGAAGCTTCCTCAGCTTAGTGTGTTACAGAGTGTCTCCACAGACAAGTAGAGCTGTACAGACTTGAACTGGCCCTTGGAGCAATACAGTTGTGTTTATTTGGTTTATTTATAACTTCGAACTCGTAACTCCTGACAGGTTAAAGCTTGTGCTGCTTAGAAACAGCTAGGGTGTCTCCACATTTGTGGTGTGAATAATGTACAACTGCTCAATGATCTTTTTGAAATTATTTCTTTCATTCAAATAATTTGAATGAGTTCGTCTTTAGAAATTAGCCTCCGTTATTTCTAAAGTTTAGCAACAAATGCCAAATATCGCAGAATCACAAAATGGTTTTGGCTGGATAAGACCTTTAAGTCTTATCCAACCACTCATCCAGCACTGCCAGTTTACCGCTAAGCCATGTCCCTCACACCACGTCTTCACAGCTTTTTAGTCTGTCCTGGGATGGGGACTCTGCCACTGCACTGTGCAACCTGGGCTGGGCCTTGACAACCCTTTTGGGGAAGAATTTGTTCCTCATAGCTGACTTAAATCTCCCCTGACACTATTGAGGCCATTTCCTCTTGTCCTATTGCTTGTTCTTTGGGAGGAGGAACCAACCCCCACCTCACTCTGACCTCCTTTCAAGTAGTTGTAGAGAGTGAGAAGGTCTCCCCTGAGCCTCATTGCATATTGTACATTGCAGTGACGTAAATTTAGAGAACCATTTGTGTCAGAAGCAGATATTGTTAATGGAAAATCAGATTACCATTCCTTGCCAACACCTTTGTAGTAAAAGGAATGAACAATAAGGTGTTTGGCTGATTAAGTGCTTTAATTTCCGTTGCTTTCCCTGTCTATCTAGCAATTACTACTCCTGTCCAACACTCAAGACTGAGCTGCTCTAAGGACTTTGTTCAGGTTGTCAGGTGCCTGTTGTTTGGCCAGCGTAGTGTAACTAAAACGATCCCTACTTGTGTGTTTTTTAAAACATGACTGAATCACACCTTATAGTTAAAAGTCACACTTGCCATTTCAGCAGGATTTTGCTTCTCTGATACTTTGGAGGTGGGGAGAGGGGACATCCATTTGATTCTGTTTAAAAGAGGTCCCTGAAAGAAAGTCTGTAAAGACATTGAGGAAAACCTGAAAGATATTCTATCAACTGGAGGTCTTTAGTCTGTCAAACGAGTTAAGAAACAGGTTATTGTCTAACATTGCCACCAGGGCAGCTTTTTCTGTGCTTAAATCATATTCTTGTTTATTTTGGCAGGAAAATAAGACACTTTCTGAATGGGTTGAAGAAAGAGTTCAGGCTCATGCTGCACGTGTTCGGGATGTGGAGCTGCTAACTGGGCTGGACTTTTACCAGGAGAGGAATGAATCCATTTCTGAGACCTTGCAGCTAAAGACATTTTTGCCAGTGTTTGAGACTGAGATTAACTGAGTATCTGCTGAAAAAATAAAAACTGCCACTTCTTGGAAGAAAGCAAATATAAGTGATTTAACATTTTTCCTTGTGAAACTGTGGAGGAAACATTACTACAGCTCTTCTGTAGGAAAAAAACCACTTGGAAGAGCTAATTTGTTTTTTTCAAATTTGTGGTTTTGGTTAAGTGCGTTGTGCTAACTGAATAAAAATTATCTAAAGAAAATTAAATCATTGCTGCTGAGCCAGGTTTTCAAAATAGAGAATGTTTTATTAGTGATGTTTTAAAACAAACCTGCAAAAGGAACATGTTTTGTAGTAGAGACCTCAGAATTGTCAACTCCATAGGACATATTTGTGTAATGGAGTTGGAAAGTGCAACAGTTTGAGAGGGGTGTGTGTGTTTATCAGAGAGGTGATGGTTATCTAATACTTGCATGGCCTGAAATATTCTGAAATTGTTCATCAGCTATTAATTCTAATGGAAAGTGGTATGTATTTATAAAACACAATCTCATATTCTGCTGTTACGAAATCTCATGCGTTAATTGAGTGCTGATCTGGTTATCTCCACAGAAAATGCTGCTAAGTGCACGTATGACTCGTAGCAGACAATTGACTATTTTATTTACAGGCACAGTGGGGGAGTTCTAGAGAAACATGTCAAAGAGTATCTCAGTCTGTCACTAGTTGTGGCCTGAAGGAGATCTATCTGTCTAAAAAAGGAAGCTTATAAAGCCTATACAAAACAAAAAACCACCAAAACCAAACAAAACCACCACAGGACATTTTTTTTCCCCTCACTTCTTAGATGATTGTGTTGCAGAGTCTCCAGATTTCTCAGTGCCAATTTTTATGCGGCATCATAAGCTTCTGTCTCACTCTGTGACATAAACTCTGCTATAAACTGCTCCTGGCAGTGCTGTGTTCCCTCTCCTCCTCCCCAGAGACTGTAATGTCCATCCATCAGTTGCTCTTAAGCCTCGTTAAACCAATTCCATTTTTCTTTTGTTATTTCCAGAAACAATTTTGGAAAGTTTTCCTTCCCCTATGTGTACTATGTTCAACCAGGAAGCCCAGTCACCGCTGCTTTAGAGCAAATCAGGATATCTGCCTGTTTTGGTGGAACACTGTGAACTAAGTTTTCTTGATTTCCTATCCCTAGTGATATCAGTCTGTGCCTGCATTAAGACTGGGAAAACCAGTAGCTGATTGTGTTACCAGTAGTGCTACGACCTGAAATTTATGCAGTTCTCTAAGACATTTGTACAAATCTTTTTTAAACAGAGTAATATCTGCACTTTAAATGGGGGTGGAAGTGAACTGCTGCCTCCAACAGAATTAATGCACCACCAAAGCTGCAAACAGCAGCACAATCATTCCAGGAATCTAAAAAATGTCTTTTATTCAAATCACATTGACCTCGAACATTTCAGCCACTTACATCTTCAGACTCTCAACGGGTTGTCCTGGTTTGCATTTCAATAGCAAAGAATATTTCATGAAAGTTATCAAATATACTAAAGTTTTAGTATGTAGAGGAGGGGAATTAGTTCTATCTTGTGAAGCTGTGTGTGATGATGTAAGAAGTCCCTTGTATATGCTGGTGCATGGGATTGGTCCTACCCCTGGTTGAACTTCGCAGAGTTAGTGTCAGCCCATTTTGCCAGCCTGTCGAGATCCTTCTGTATGTCATCATGACCCTGGTCTGCCACTCTTACCAGTCTGGTGTCATCAGCAAACTAGCTGAGAGTATGCTCTGTCTCCTCATCCAGATGATTAATGTAGTTGAACACTGTTAGACCCAGTACAGAGCACTAGTGACTACTCAGCAATAGGAATGCCTCAAAGGTTGCAAGGCTAAGCACTGGCTTTTTTGAAACCAGTGGTTTATTGTTGCAACATTTTCTCAGTGGCTTCTTAATCTCTTGGTAGGATAAAAGGGTTTTATCCAAGATATGCTGGAGTTTTTTTGTACAAGCAGCTTAACAGCCGTCAGCACAGCTGGAAGCTGTGTCAGTAAGCTGTGAATATAAAAACCACTGAATTTAATAAACAAAAAACCCTTTTCATACTCACTATGGGAACTAACAATCTTTGTGTACTTCTCTTATTATCACATGCAGGACATGCCACAGAATTCTCTCATTTGAGAGAGTAATCAGGAGTAACCAGGTCTCCAGGGTAAGAAATGGGTGAGAAAATGCATTTTGGAAAGGAATGCTTCTTTTGCTTGGCAGACAAGCCAGTGAATGTAATTTCCATCTATTCAGCTGTTCTGGTTTGGATTCATATTTTATGTCTCATATTGCTGTTTATTTTCAGTAGAAAAGCTGCTGGATTTGTGTCAGACTTACAGCTGTCAATTTCTATCTTCTCTCAAACATTTGAAGGATATTCCCATCAGCCAAGCATGCAAAATGTTCTTCAAAATGGTAGTTGGTTTTACTTTCTGCTTAAGAATTTCTCCTCCATTTTAGGCAAAAGGAGACCTTTCCTCTATCTGGGAGCACACTTTCAGGCAGCAGTAGATTCCAGAGAGTTTAGTTTGCAGCCCTCCTTTCCTTTCCAGTCTTCCCTATGAGACATTGTCTGCACCTTTTAATTTCACTAGTTTATATTCTTCTATTATTTTTGTTCACATTACACATGCTGGATATTGCCCTAGCACTGACAAGAATTTCAGGTCAGTCTTCAGTTACAGAGAGGGAGAAGGGTGGAAAAAAGCCCACTGAATGTAGAAGAAAACCAAAATATGAAAGTTTTTGTTCCTTGACATTTTTAAAAGCTTAGCTGCAAACCCATGGGAAAGGTGAGCTCAAAGTGTTGCTTTCTCTAATTCTTTCCACTGAATGAGAAACCTTGCCTCATTTCCTTTCCTCAGTTACGAGTTAGATCACAATTTGTGTGGTGTGTAACTTAATTTTATGAGTAGTATGCAGTTTTGAAAACACTTTAGCTGTATAGACTTAACATTTGGCCCACCTGTTCCTGAACCATACGCCCTAAACAATTAACTTGGAATACAACCAGTATGTAAACTAGTTTCCTTGCATGGTCTTTGGGACTGTGAATCCTGCCACCAATGCTTTCACTGGCAAAATGGTGCTGCTTCTGCAACTTGGGATGTAAAAGGCATGAATTGAGTCATTAAAATCATGTGGCTGCTGCCAAATGAATAGGGTGAGCTATGAGAAGTCCAGAAATAAGCATTTTCCATCACAAAAGGCTTAAGCACTTTGTGTTGTTGTGTATGTCATTATAACTGTGCTCCGAGGTCCTAATTTCAGGTAATGTACTGGTTTGAAGAACCTTAGATACATATTGCTCTCAATGATTTGTGGGTGAGAACCTGCATGTAAATATCATTCTCTTGAGAAATGCTGTAAAACTATGAGTTAAAGAAGTTTATATAATTTTTCTACCAATATCTTCCTGATATGCAAAATATTTGAGGGACATAATCCAGAGGAAATGTTATCAGTAGTACCACCAAGTGGTCTTTTAAGATTTGCTTAAAAGCAAAGCTTTCCAGAAACAGAATTAAAAATAGAATAAACGATCTTTGTACCTTGCACCAAGCCAAACAGTATCTACTTCAATGAAGCAGGAATTGATACCTGCTGTTAGGGCAGTTACAGAAAGCTCCCTCTTTTTCACTAATGAACAACCTCATTCAACCACGGACAGATCGCTGTGATACCGCTTCACCAAGTCACTGATTGAATGCGATAAAAAACTGGGTCTGGGTGAAACACAACTGAGGAGTGATACAAAGTCAAAATGGAAGTTTTTTAACTGATTTCTGGAATATCTCAGGGACTTTATGAAACCTACTGTAAGAAGGATTCTATTTCTTCATAGGAACTGATTTTTGTTAAATTATATGTTTGTATTCTGCAATTAATGCATAATAACTGCAGAGAAAAATAGCACTGACAAGCTTTGTATATTCTGGCTGAAGCTTCTGCTTGATGAATCATTGAATCCACAGTCTACTTCTTGTTCAACAAAGCTGCACAGGGTTCTGGGCAGCTATAACACGGCATAATGATATATGGGACATGACGCACCATGGGATCAGTGTGTTTATGCTCAGGGATTTTCCTGTGTGACATTGTGGGTAGGTCACTGAGGTTTGAGGTTAAAGTGAAGAGAACAATTATTTCCTCCTGGTCTCTCTGATAATCTGTCTGGGTTTTTAACTACTCAGTGTCACTTGTGAACTGTGGTCAACTTCTACATGTCACCTTGACTACAGATGAGGTATTCTGTGTACATTGATGTTTAAAGAGCCGCAAGGGCTTGTCTGAACTGAACTGCAACTGCAGTGATGCCTGGATGGCCAAATAGAGGAGAAGAAATAGAAAATTGTGTGATTTCTTCTTTAGATGTTAATTCAGAGTGGTTTCACCTATAGCTGCTACAAGTTTCATCTATAGTGAGTTTGGCCACCTCAGATTAGATGGACCAAGGATTGTGTTGTAGACATCAATGATCATCAGTGGCAGTGAAATTTCCAAGCAAGTACTTTTAGTAATCCTGAAGACTATTTACCCAAAGCTGCAGCAGTCTCTTGCCTAACCAAAAGCTTCAAAGAAGAAAAGGGTGTGACACCCCCCCCATATTGTGTTGCTAGCTGTCAGTAGCTAAGCAGTTTATTAAATATTTGTCCACATGGTGTCCAGAGTTTCTTGTTGTAGGGAAAGACTAGAACTGATGTAAGGTTGGCTAATTCACATTGATGATACATTTTTGTTCCTGTTTAGGAGAGGAAGGGAATGTTGTCAATTCCACGTACGGCAGAGGTGATACCAGTTTGGAGCAGGGCAAAGGAAGGCTCCTGCTATGATATGGAAAAATGAAGTTCCTATATTCTTACCTACTTTTTTCTCCCAAACAATAAGTGATTTTACAAGCTTGTCTTGTGTAGCAGAGCAAACCCAGAACCTGTGAGGAGATAAACCACTTTTCTTAGCTCTCTTAGGCATGGCACTTGTGCTGAACAGCAGAGAAAAAAAAAAAAAGCTGTCTATGGTATAGAACATTGTTGGCATCAAATATATGAATGATATATAGACTTGCTCATGGTAGATTCCAGCTGGACATCAAAATTCTCACCAGTAAGCCTCTGGAATTTGCAAGGTATAAACAAAAACACTTTCGAGAAAGTGTGGTCAACCCATGAATCAGCCTGAGTTACAGTTACCCATGATGACAGTGAACTATCTCAGTGACTCAGTTGGACCTGTGTAGTTTGCCTCAATGAGTAATGATTAAACGAAAGACAAAAAAAGGCATTTTTACCGTAGAAAGGTAATGCAATATCTGCTTGGGCTCAAGGGTATTTAACGGAAATGAACACTCAAAGTCCTTATGGCCAGGAACTTAAGAAACTCAGCTGGGTTTATTGCAATTTAAATACAAAGTGTCTGCATTGCCAAGATTGATGAGAGCACTACCACACTAACAGTCCAAGCTCCCACTCTGCTTTCACAGCTTCTGAATCATCTTCCTGAGCACCAGGGTAGGAAAACTCTTCTCTGCTTCCTTTACTTCCAGCCGTGTTTGTGAGGTTGGGAAGTATGTGTGTGGATGACTGAAGGAAGAGGAGGATGGCAGGGGGCAGAGGGGTTCTTTATTCTGAGAATGGAATTGTGGTGCAGCTCATCAATATCCCCTTCCTGCCCTGACTTTATTCACTGTCAGGCACAGCATCGATGAGGATGTGCAAGAGCCTCCCTGAAATGTCATCTGAGACAGGAAAATGTCTCTACAAAATGCCTTTGACTAGTTAGGGAAAAAAAGAGCATGGAGAGAGTTGGTCAGAAAAAGCTTAATAAAACTTAGTTGTTGAGTTTTTTCTTGGTATGAATTAGTCACTTCACTGAAATGAAATAATTTTGTAGAGTCTGAATTTTCTTTTAGTGGTGTCCTGACACAACCTTTTTGGCCAAACAGTTTTCAGAACAGGGTTAGATGTCAACATATACTCTCCAAGCCTTTTTTTTCCAGGCTTCTCCTGAGCTGACAAACAACCTGAACTCACTGGCTATGGGTGACAGCAATAGTGCTCTGTGGCTGGCTGAGCTGACAAAATCTGTAGTTGGAGCAGCCTGTAGGCACAAACTGGCTGCTGGGTTTTGTACAGCTTGAGTGTCTCTTAACAACTAACCTGCTATTTGTTTTGTTGCCTTTCTGTCTGACTGATCTACCCATCTGAAAGATGGCTCTGACCTGGTGCAGAATGTGGGAGTTTCTGAAGTCCAGAAAATTCCCTGAGGACAGGAAATTTTTTCCAGTGCAGCATTTCTGCCTTGACTTTCCTCTGTAGCAAATCCAAAACTCCTGCTGTTGTCCTTGCTTTCAGTGCCAGAATCCTCCTAATCCAACTCTTCGTATGAGAAAGACACATGAATTTTGGTTGGAAGGTACACTGAGACTGGCTAAAAAATAGCCCAAACACATGATGGAGGATGTGGAAGTTACTGGACCTGCTCAGAAGCTTTCATAGCAGAGAAACTGCCTTAAAGGTCATTCCTATTTATATCCAATAAGAGGGGTCTGTCAGTCAGTCAGCAATTAAATGTATGAAATGATCTAGATGTGAGGGCTGGTTGCAATCATCTAGAAGCCATGCAACGTGTAAGATAAGCACCAATGGCTGAGAAATATCCCCGGAAGAAAGATCAGAGAGAAATGGTTTTATGTGCTCGAGCTAAAACTGATATGCTGGACCTTTGGATTTTTATACCATAAAGGGGAAGAATGAGCAGATTTACTGCTTGTCATTTTTAGAAAAAGATTATTCCAAACACTTTTCAAGTAAGCCTTGCTAGGATTCAGCATTTACATAGTTGCCAGGGTAAAATTAATGTCCACTTATCTCTCTTCTTCATATAAACTTCTACAGAGATCATAGAATCATAGAATCATAACAGATGGAAGGGACCTCAAAAGATCATCTAGTCCAATCCCCCTGACACAGCAGGATCACCTAGAACATGTCACACAGGAACACATCCAGGCGGGTCTTGAACATCTCCAGTGAAGGAGACTCCATAACCTCCCTGGGCAGCTTTTCCAGTGCTCCGTGACCCTCACTGTGAAGAAGTTCCTTCTCAGGTTGATGTTCCAGCTTACAACCATTGCCCCTCGTCCTATCACTAGATGACATTGAGAAGAGCGTGCCTCCATCCTCTTGACACCCACCCCTCACATACTTACAGACATTAATGAGGTCACCTCTCAGTCTCCTCTTCTCCAAGCTCAAGAAACCCAGGTCCCTTCAGCCTCTCCTCATAAGGGAGGTGCTCCACCTCTTCATCATCTTTGTTGCTCTACGCTGGACCCTCTCCAGCAGCTCCACATCCCTCTTGAACTGAGGNTGAACAGGACTGGTCCCAGCATCGACCCTTGGGGCACTCCAGCAGATACAGGCCTCCAACTAGACTCTGCCCCATTGACCACTACTGTCTGACTTCTACCCTGTAGCCAGTTTACGATCCACTTTACTACCTGATCATCTAGGCCACACTGCCTCAGTTCTGCTGCAAGGATGCTAAACAGAGATGCATCTGGTGTGCTCTCTGAGACTTCAAAGCTCACACACAGAATGGCATTCAGTAATATTTCCCTTGCATCCTCAAAACCCATTCCATGAATATCTGTCTTCCAATAATTGGTGGTGAAGTTAAGCAGATTAAAATATTCACTAACATGTAGGCTTTTGTTTGTAAACAAGTGCAGACTGACTGGAGCACAAGAGTAGTGGCACTGCTGGAACTGACCATCAGTGTTTGGGATTACCCCATTTTATTACCTGGTGCCAATTGACTAGTTTGTTTTTGGGACTAGGTCTCTCTAAATTGGTCTCCTTAGGAGGATGATCTTCCTGATTGATCTCCAAGTTAGGTTTCCTCCCATTAGAAAGCTAATAGTCAGCGAAAAGACAGCCATGGGGCTCCTGTACTGTGAATTGTGGCAGTAAAGAGGGCTGTGACAAAAAGCCAGGAAAAATCTCAGAGGCATCAGGCAAAGAGATTATTGCTTGTCTGCGTGCAGAAATCATGTGTTTGTGGCAAAGCTAACCACCATTTACAGAGTCCTCTTAAACACTCCCTTTGCTCTCTAAGAATGCCTAGGACATGGAGCTATGACTGAAGATTGTTTCATAATGGTTTTCACATTATTATGAAACTGAAAGCCCATGGAGCATGATGCATTGCTAAACCAGGAGAGTATGGGCAGTGACTGTCAGTTAGTGTTTCATTACTTCATCTTAAGGAACTGCTTCCTCTACCCCTCTCCTCCATGGAAAGCATTTAAAAGTAAACTGGATCTTTTTCTAAATAAAATAAAACCATAATTTGGTACTCCAGATCTAAGAAAACCTGGTCTAGCTGGTTAACAGTTCTAACCATGTGTCACAGGGCATCACTGAGTCCACTTGCGGTCAGTGAACACTCATGATCACGCTGTAGTTCAGAAGATAAAAGTCCTGGGGTGAGTGACTGCAACAATCCCCGTGTGAGTTAACATCCTGAAAGTCTCGTAGGATCATACTTTCCAAAGACAAATGATTTTTCAGAAGCTTAAACAACGGGTCTGAGACAAACTGATTTACCAGTAAGTTATAAACTAAGTGACCAAGCTATCTAGTATGCAGAGCTCTTGGAACTTTCCATGAAAAAGGAACTCCAGACAAAAATAAACGTTCACTAAAAATACATAATGTTTCTTTCTGGATGAAATAACTTTCAGACACCACTAACATCCTGGTTGAGTCAACTCAACCTCTCTTAAAATACATTGTTGGGTTTGGTTGGACATATTAGCTTTTAAATGCTGACTGTCTAAAGAAATACCTCCACAAGAGCTGATGATTACTGTGAAGGGTTGTTGGGTTTTTTTCCTTCGTATCGTCTTAGAAAAGACTAATGAATAGATTAATAGAAAATATTAACTTTTTCCTTTTACTCTGGAGGAGTTCTTTGTCAGGTACATTTCATGCATCTGCTTTTGAGCTAGCTCCTTTTGCTTCAGCTTCTTAGGACAAGCCAGAAGAGCTGATATGTGCAGGCAACACTTGCACAGAGTCTGCATTACATAGCACACAGTGAGTGATGCTTAGCCAAGATTTGCTGAGTAACACAGACTTCCTCATAAGTGATGGACTACTGAGGAACCTTGATTTACTTTGATTTCAGTAAAGCATTTGACACAGTCTCCCACATCCTTGCAGCTAAACTGAGGAAATGTGGTCTGGATGATCAGACAGTGAGGTAGATTGTGAACTGGTTGAAGGAAAGGTAGCAGAGAGTTGTGGTCAGTGCCACAGAATCTAGTTAGAGGCCTTTATCTAGTGGAGGCCCTCAGGGGTTGGTGCTGGTACCACTTCTATTCAATATATTCGTTGATGACCTGGATGGTGGAACAGAGTGGCTGACACCCCAGCAGGCTATGCTGCCATTCAGCAAAACCTGGACAGGCTGGAGGGCTGGGCAGGGAGACATTTGATGAAATATAACAAGGGCAGTGTAGGTACCAGTGTAGATTGAGGACTGACCTGTTGGAGAGCGGTGTAGGAGAAAGGGACCTGGGAGTCCTGGTGTATAGCAGGATGACCATGAGCCAGCAATGTGCTCTTGTGGCCAAGAGGGCCAATAGCATCCTGGGGTGGATCAGAAGGGAGGTTCTTCTCCTCCTCTACTCTGTACTGGTGATATAACATCTGGAATATTGTGTCCAGTTGTGGGCCCCTTAGTTCAAGAGGGATGTGGAGCTTCTGGCGGGAGTCCAGCACAGACTTACCAAGATGAGGAAGAGAGTGGAACATCTACCTTATGAGGAAAGGCTGAGGGAACTGATTTTCCTCATTTTGGAGAAGAGCAGACTGAGAGGTGGCCACATTATGATTAGTGTTTATAAATACGTAAAGGGTGAGTGTCATGAGGATGCTGCCAGGCTCTTCTGACATATTTCCAGTGACAGAACAAAGGGCAGTGTGTGCAGGCTGGGGCATAGGAGGTTCTGCAAAAACAGAAGAAAAAAACTTCTCTAATGTGAGGGAGATGGAGCACTGAAATGAGCTACCTGGAGAGGTTGTGGAGTCTCCTTTTCTGGAGACATTCAAAACACACCTGGATGTGTTCCTGTGTGACCTACTGTAGGAGATCCTGCTCTGCCAAGGGGGTCTTTCGAGGTCCCTTCCAATCCCTAACTTTCTGCGATTCTGTGAACTGGGGACCAACAAGTTGAGGCAATGAAAGCCAATATGCGATGAGCAGATCTGTCTCTGTCACTTGAAGACAGTCTAGCTGTGGCCTGTCTGTAGAAGGGAATTGCTGATTTAGTTTGATGTAGATATCTGCAAAAAAAGTCTGTTAAGAAACTTGATATAAATGGTTTCTTAAAGGATAATTTAGTCCTCAGAAGATTCAATTGCAAATGAAACTGGAATGAAGAGTAAATTGAGCAGAAAAAGGGCTGAGAGTCTGCTGCTTGTAATAGTGCAGACTTGGTGTTAGCAAAGGTGTGGCCGTTCTTTTTGTTAAGGACCTGCTTTTTGTTTTTCAGCTTCCTGGGCAGATTAAGGAGTATTTCCTTCTACTTCTCTTACTGGTTATAGGAAAGTATGAAAAGAGAACCACAGAGACTGGAAGATATATATTTTTACTAGTCCTTTATACTGATTGTGGAGCCAGCATTGACTAATTCTCTGTGTTGTCTCTTTAGGACTGGTTTAGCAGCTCATGCTCCCTAGATGGGGTCCTGACAACCTTACCTGCATACTTCTATTCTTTGTCCACATATCTTTGTCCATCAACAAGGACTTCTAACAACATCCTCAAACTTTGCTCTCAAGGTAGAGCAGTGAATTGAGTTTGGAAGCTAAAATACCCCTCATGATGTTCTCAAGATCATGCCCAGAAAGCCTTCTATAGACCTTGAATCAAACTTTGAAGAATGTGCTTACTGCCATTCCCCACATTCTGAATTAGTTGTTCTTCCTGTTCTTAGTTGTTCTTGCTCTACTGACTGTCTGGACAGTATTTGATGATGCTTGGGTCAGGCATAATATGCTCAGGCCATTAAGTAGAAGGGATTCAGCAGTGGGCACCCTGCTATAAACTTTATGCCAGTCTCAAAACAAATGGGTAGGTGACTACTCTGCCCCAGGACACCTACTACATCCTTGAGAGGTCATCCTGAAGGATTTATTATTTTATTAGTCATTATTTAAATATGCATTGTGTCACTTTCCTGGTGGACATCTTGCCTGGGCTAACAACAAAATGTTTTCATTATGTGTTTTGTTCCGCTGAATCGGATCGTCTCCCAGACTTACAGTGCTTGCACATACAGCACCAAAATTCAGATTAGTAAGAAAACGCATTCACAACATTAAACCCCAGAGATTCTCCCCATATTCCTCACAGGACATCTCCTCCCTCCCTTATGGAGATCTTTGAGTTTTCCAGCATTATACTTGCCAAGTATAACATCAACATTAGCAACGTGAACAGTGTGTAAACTGTTGTCTTATGCCTCTGGTAGGTTGGGTGGGGCTTTCTTCTGAAAGGAGTGACAAATGGCACTTCTCATTCCTGCACGTTGTGTTTTAATTTGATGATATTTTATTGAGTAATATCATATTTTACAATACCAGATGTTTCCTTGAACGCGCAACAACTTCCCGGATTGTTTGTGGGGCTGTTAAGAAACAACTTGCATTGTGAAAATCACAAAATTCTTCTCTTCATGATCATTCAGCACTGCCAGTCTGGGTACATTCCAAAAGTAAAGGTACTTTCCCGAGTCTTACTTTGATGACATTTTAGGATGTTCATATGAAATAGATGCTGTTCCAGCAACGAAATACCAATTTGTCATTCCATGCACTTGCTTCCAGTAAAAAGGTAATGAAAGCCAGCTCCTGGAGCTGCTGAAAAGGAGCCATGCATCATCTGGATGGTGATGCTACTGCACAGGGCAGTATTTTACATGTTGACAATATGTGCCTTGAAAAGTTGCCTTGTTTTGGGTGTTTGCTTGTCTGTATGCTGTGCCTTGATACGGGTTTTATGATTTCAGATGTATTATTAAGGATTTCTCCCAGTTTGTCAAGTGAGGCTTTCTCAGAAACTAAGGTATTTGCTATTTTCTCATCACTTTTTCAAACAGGTTGTGATGCAGCTGTTAGGCAACAGCACCAAAGAACATGAGAGTTATGTGGGTACTTGGTGTTTGCTCTGGTTTTGATAAGAAACAGACATTTAGTGATTTTATGAAGGTTAAAAACTTCTGACAAGTGCCACAAACTCTGTGATGCAGCAGCATGGAAAACTGCCCATGTTTACCTTTCTCATTACATCTTTTATATTGGCTTGTCTTCCCTGACAAATGGCTCAACAACAAATGAAAACGGGTGATCTCTGATGACTCTCTTTACAGATAAGGCCTGGAAACATGCAGCTGCTGTTGTGTCTCTTCTCCCTGGACGTTTGAGGAAGCAGATTAATTCAGTCACACCCGGAGCTGTCAGCTGTGCTGGCAGCAGCCCTGGCTTCCTCAAATGCTTCCTCGCTCTCTGTTGAAATGGTTGCCGATGATGGCAGAGCGTGGACGTGGTCTATCTTGACTTAAGAAAGGCATTTGACAGAGTCTCACACAGCATTCTCGCAGCCAAACTGAGGCAGTGTGGTCTAGATAACCGGGTAGTGAGGTGGATCATGAACTGGCTGCAGGATACAACCCAGAGAGGGGTGGTCAATGGGACAGAGTCTAGTTGGAGGCCTGTATCTGCTGGAGTGCCCCAGGGGTCGATGCTAGGACCAGTCCTTTTCAGTCTACTCATTGATGACTTGGATGAGGGATTAGGGTGCACTGTCAGCAAGTTTGCTGATGACACAAAGCTGGGTGGTATCGCTGACACCCCAGCAGACTGTGCTGCCATTCAGCGGGACCTGGACAGGCTGGAGAGCTGGGCAGAGAGCAATGTAATGAAGTATAACAAGGGTAACCGTGGAGGCTTGCATATGGACAAGAACAACCCCAGGTACCAGTATAGGTTGGAGACTGATCTTTTGGAGAGCAGTGTAGGAGAAAGGGATCTGGGGATCCTAGTGGACAGCAGGATGACCATGAGCCAGCAATGTGCTCTTGTGGCCAAGAGGGCCAGCAGCATCCTGGAGTGGATCTGAAGGGGGCTGGTTAGCAGATTGAGAGAGGTTCTCTCCCTCTACTCTGCCCTGATGAGACCACACCTGGAGTATCCTGTCCAGTTTTGGGCCCCTCAGTTCAAGAGGGATGTGGAGCTGCTGGAGAGGGTCCAGCATAGAGCAATGAGAATGGTGAAGGAGGTGGAGCATCTCCCTCATAAGGAGTGGCTGAAGGGACCTGGGTTTCTTGAGCTTGGAGAAGAGGAGACTGAGAGGTGACCTCATTAATGTCTGTAAGTATGTGAGGGGTGGGTGTCAAGAGGATGGAGGCACGCTCTTCTCAGTGTCATCTAGTGATAGGACAAGGGGCAATGGGTGCAAACTGGAACATAGGTGGTTCCATATAAATATCAGAAAGAACTTCTTCACAGTGAGGATGACGGAGCGCTGGAACAGGCTGCCTAGGGAGGTTGTGGAGTCTCCTTCCCTGGAGATATTTAAGACCTGCCTGGATGTGTTCCTGTGTGACTTGTTCTAGGTGATCCTGCTGTGTCAGGTGGATTGGACTAGATGGTCTCCTGAGGCCCCTTCCAATCCCTAATGATTCTATGATTCTTTGGGAATTTGTATTTTCAGCCTCAGTAATCCCTGCAATTAATTCATTGCACAACAACGCCTTTTGTCAGCTATTTGTTAAAATTGTACTGACTGTAATTTAAAAAGAGAACAAGCAGCAGGAGATTTGTGAAGGTTTAACACAAGAAACATTTAATCTTTCCCCCCAGTGTTCAACAGAAAAGACTTTTCACCTAATTTCTTTGGCATCCAAACAAAATATTTTCTGATTTTCCATTCTACCTCTGTGTAGAGTACCTTGACACCTCATCAGGGTTTAATTAACCAGTAGATTAATTATGTTTTGTGCTGGTTAATTATTTTTCACACTTAGGCTGATGCACCTTTAATGTTTGTATTGACACAAAAATAAATTATAATATTGAGATTGTTTCATGAGTATTTGTATATGGGAAGTAACTTTAAAAAGACCTGAAAGCTCTTAATTTTCTGATTATTTTTATTGTGGGGGGACGAACCATTTTGTTTACTGTCAGTGTGGCTGGAATCAGAAAGAAAAGGAGGACAGTAATTAAATAGTGTAATTGCAATGTGTTTTTATTATTAGAAATTTTTAAAAGGGAGGGGCTGTTATGGCATCTTCTTGTACTAGTTGTTAAGTCCATTGAGTGAACAAAACCCCCATCCAAATTATTAATCTCTGGCAGTTTTCATGAGCATTTTTAAATTCTCAAAAATCAGTGAGTGGTCAGATTGCATTTTTCCAATAGCTCAAAGCTATCGAAATCCTTGACTGTGTAACTGCAGGTTACCTGCTCAGTCATATGGTTGGTTGAAATGCTGCATGAATTGCATAAAGGAGAAACTTTCTGTGGACTCAGGAGCTCGGTCCTCACAGTTTCTGTTGCCTTTTTCTTTGCTTTGCTATTAGGTAAAAAATTAGCGTAGAAATTCTCAAGACTGCTTCTGTGGAACCTCATGACATGACAACAGGCACAGCCCCACTGTAACCCTCAAGGCACTATGAACTGCTGTAGTGAGACAGAGCAGCTGTTACACAAATAACAGATTTTTACAATTAGTTTTGAAGGAAAATTCTAGCGGCAGCTGGACTGCACAATGCCGCTGAGCTAGAAAACTGAGTAACAACATTTTGACAAGGATCAAAATCACCTCCCAAGAAAAATGTGGATTTCACCATAGCGATTTTTCCGAAAACACAGGTTTTATCAGAAGCGATTCAAGTGCCACGCTTCCAAGTATCACAGACTCCTCAGTCAAAACCATCATCGCATCAGAACTGAAGGATAGTCTAATGTCAATGTACATAATCATACATATCTTACAATAACTTAAATAATAATGGAATATCAGATACTTGTACCAATTTTAGCTAAAGGTGCTCTCTGTAGTGCTACCACTCTCACATCGCTCAGAGACATCCACAAGCAAAGCCAGGGTGGATCATGGATTGAGAACAGGACTGGGTGCTGGCTGATGAAAAGTATGATATAAGTCAGCCAACAGTGTGCAAGTGCAGTCCATAAAGCCAATGGTATCCTGAGCTGCATGCAAAGAAGTGTATCCAGTAGGTCAAGAACGGTCATTCTTCCCGTCTACCCTTGTCTGCCGAGCCCCTACTTGGAGCCCTGTGTCCAGCTCTGGAACCCTTTACGCAAGAAGGACACAGAGCTGTTGGAGTGGGTCCAGAGGAGTCACAGAGTCACAGAATGTTAGAGGTTGGAAGGGACCTCGAAAGATCATCTGAGTCCAACTCCCCGCTGCTGGAGCAGGGTAAGCCTACAGTACTGTCTCAAGTTGTCCTACATGGGGCTTGAACCCATGACCCCAGGAATTCAGAGTCACTTGCTCTAACCACTGAGGAGGCCACGACGCTGGAACACCTGTTCTGTGAAGAAAGTCTGAGAAACCTGGGGTTATTCAGCCTGGAGAAGGCTCCGGGAGACCTTATAGCAGCTTCCAGTAGCGCCCAGGGAGGCTGTGGCTGCTCCGTCCCTGGAAGTGTACCCGGCCAATTTGGATGGAGCTCTCGTCAGTCTGCTCTGATGAGAGGTGTCCCTGCCCATGGCTGGGAGCGGGGGAGCAGAACTAGATGAAACATCCCAGGAAGAGGCGAAGACCCGCAAGCAGGGGTGGGGGTGAGGCGGCCGGGACCGGCACCGAGATCCCCCGCACGCACCTGCCACGCCGCGCCCNCCATGAGGAGCCGCTCGGAGCGGCGCAGACTGCGGCAGTGCCTATGCTGCCGGCCATGGAGGTGGCCGAGGAGCCAGAGAAGGGCGCGGGGAACAAGGACCCTAACACATACAAAGTGCTGTCCCTGGTAAGAGGCGAGTGGGTGGTTGAGGGCAGGGGCCGAAGAGGAACAGTCGCTTCTCGGGCCCTTGGGGACGAGGCTCTCGAAACCCTCCACGTCAGGGTCAGGCCCCCCCTCCCCCCACGGGCACGGGTGTTATTTGTTGCTTATAGACAACAACCCGCCCTGGAAGCGGGTTTGTGACTCTGCTGGTTTATTTAGCTTTTAGGGTCGAATCATTCCTTCAACTCTGTCAGTGCTGGTGGTTGTCCCATCGCCCCTCTAGTGGGTTTAGCTGCCTCATGTCAGGGGATGCACCAGGGAAGGCAAAACCAGGTTGAAAGCAGCCTGGGAAAGCTAAAAAAAAAGTGTGAGAGCTGAAAGGATGAAGTGTAAACGAAAAGCTTTCCAACGAATTTGAAGAGTTCCAGGCTGGAAGCTTGGCTTGGGGCTGCTTTCAGTGCCCGTCGGGAGGTGCTGGCAGGTGGGTCACTTTCCCGTTTTAGCCACGCTGCTGGATTATAATTATCTTCCCTGTAGAGATGTGAAAATAAGACCTTCCAGACTGCCCGGGGTGATCATTATGAGGCTAAAATCATTATCAGGGTGGAAGAGCTGTGGTGTTCCTGGTAGGAAGCTTCTGTCGATCTGCAGTAGGTGTTACTGTGAGCATGTATCTAGATCCATGAAGAGGTCTCTTTCAATGCTTTAAAACAGAATTAAGGTGTCTTTCAAAATTTACCTATAGCTTTGTAATCTGCTTACAAAACAAACTTATTAGAGATATGCAGCCGCTTAAAAGGCTGGATGTGACTGTAAATTGAGTGTTAGCAGGTCATTAACCTTCTGAATTAAGTCCTTAGATGTCCCTGGAGAACAGGAGAAATATTCATTCTGTGCTGGCTGAAGTATCGGGGTGAAATAGCATTGTCTATACTGAAATACTTTAAAACTCATAAGTGTCAACAACTAGGAAGCATTGTTGCCAGCTATTGCATGTGTTGCTATTACACAAAATATTCAGAGATAACTTGGGGGAATAAACCTCTAAGTACCACAGCTAATACTGGACAGAGTAAACCAGGAATATATTTAACCTAAGTATCATGCTAGAAAGTGGAAAACTGGGCTTAGAAATGGAAGTTCATTCTTTCTGACAAGCTATTTTATGTTTTGATGGTGCCATCCAGATGTAAGAAGTATCTCATCTTATGTGCTTGGTGGTTAGGATTGGGCAACATGAAACTATGAAGGTAACTAGACATGCGTAACTTCCCTTGGCCTGAGGTATCCTAGTTGTGAGCACTGTAGCTTCCTTTATTGGCTAAAAAATCTGATTTCTTTTAAGCTTGTTTTGATTTTCTGGTTAAAGCTGCTGAGTACATTTCTGGTGATTAGCAAATATGTGTATTACTTATTTTCATTCTTGTTTCCTTCTTCCTATCCATGTGCCAGCCAGCTGTGGATGTCCGTACAATTTATGAGCACAACTTAATGTTCTTGCCTTCTGTCCATGAGCCAACCTTGCTCAGCTACAGAGGAACCAAAGAATTTGCTTGCATAGAAGGTTGTACTGGGCAGACTCTACCCGTGTGTTTTGCTGGTTGCTCTAGTAGCCTCTTGTGGTCTTGGCTGTTAATTCAATGTGTGTTGATTCAGTCAGAATGCTGGTAGATAAAGTGATACAGGGTTATCTCAACTTCAAGCAGTGCTTGTTGTGGCAGGTGTTGTTCTAAGTTCAGCTGTAGGTTTTCATGCTGTGCAGGTAGTTCTTGTGTTGCTGCTGCATAGGGAGAACCCCACAAATGGTGGGACAGGCCATCAAGGATTTATTAATCCATGATGCTTCCCTAAGGCAGTGGAATGAAAGCATCCATCTTTGAGTAATCGTAAGAGATGGTGATCCTTTAATCCATGTATGTCACCTCTGTGCAAACCTTTTTGTTGAGCCTCCCGCCAATTTTCTCAGCCTGTACATTGTCCATCAAAGCACAGACTGTTTGTCTTCTCTTCAGGCCCCGCTGCTGTGGTTGTGTGAATGAGCAGCAAGTTGCTTCCCAAGAGCACTAGTTTTTCTGTTCCAGCTTTTCAGTGACTGTCAGGCTTTGCATGTTGGACTGATTCACTTGTTCAATTTGAATAAAATTTTCCATACATTTATAGGAACTGAAACACTGGGGGGGTGGAGGGAAGTAGGGTGGGACATGAGGAGATGGGAACAGGATGGAGGGGAAGTAACAAAATAGACAATGGTATTTTTAACAGTTTCATAACTGGAAAACTCATTTAAGCTGATGCTTTTGTTAGAAAATTCCATTGGGAGTTTTTGCAACTTAAGAATTCTTGCTTAGGAAAAAATAAACTAAAAAACAATCCAGATGAGGTCCATATTGAGGTGCTGAAGATGCCTTGCTCTCCTCTAAATTGTTACTTGAGTGTTTCAGAGTGTGTAATATTGTGAGTTGTGAAGCCTGGGATTACTCTTAACTTGCTCTTTTCGTTAAGGTAGTCCAGCCTCTTAATTGAAGGCCAGTGCTTTATGCATGTGCCAAACGGTCTTGTGTAATTTCCATTTATTCAGTTGCCTTCTGCAGTTCACTAAGAGGTTTGTATTATACTTGTGAGATGAAGCAGTTTTACTTAACAAATTAAGAGGTTGTAGCTCTGGTGGAAGCTGCTCTGTGTTAAAGCTGGTGGAGAGTGCAGTGAGAAACACTTTGGCAATGCACTCATGTTTTCTTTCTAACAGGGAAGATTGAGTGTGCTGGTCTGTATCCAGGGACTGGTGAACCTGGAGAAGTTTGGTGCTTTTTTGCCCTAGACTCAGCACATGTGAAATTCTCACCTGCAATAGTGTCCAGGTTGGGCAGATTAATTCAGCTGGAGTGAGTTCAGCAGAGTGCCAACAAGGTGGGCTGGGACTGGACCTCTTGTCTTGTGAGGATTTGGGCTTGTTCAGCTTGGGGAGGCAATGGCTTGGCTAAGGAACACACAACAGCAGCCTTCCTGTATCTCTGAGGGCGTCATTAAGAAGCTGGAACAAAGCTCAGTACTGCTGTGCACGGTGGGAGAAGGAGATGATGGCAATAAAGAGAAACAAGAGGTTCCTACTGGAATTCTTCACTATGAGGAAGTGTTGGAACAGATTGCACAGAGATTGCCTTGTCTCAACCCTTTGAAGTTTTCAAAACTCAACAGCTTAATACCTTGAGGAGTCAGTTCTCAATTTTCAACCTAGCTTTTGGTGGGAGGTTGGACATAAGGCATTGTAACTTTTCATTGGTAATCATGAAATAGTTTGAAGGGAACTTAAAAATCATATCGTTTCCATGGGCAGGGACATCTCCCGTGAGACTAGGTTGCCCAAAGTCCCATCCAACCTGGCCTTGAACACTTATAGGGAGGGGACATCCACAACCTTGCCATCCTGTTTGTGTCTCAGCACCCTCATAGTGAGGAAATTCTTCCTGATATCTAATCTAAATCTTCCTTCTTTCAGTTTGAAACCATTCCCTGTGTTGGGTATTATAGTATATATGCCCCTGCTGTCACTAGGACAGAGTCTAACTAGAAGAGAGCTCTGTTTGCTATCAAAGTATTTGCTGTCAAAATATTTTATACAACTCCTTAAAGTTTGTCACCGTGTTCTTTCGAAATAAACTGTAGTTGGTGACTTACAGCTCATGCAGGGAAAGATGGGGCTGCTCTGTCAGTATTTTGGAGATGTCTGCAGGCTTGTTTGCATGGTGGTTTGTTGGTTTTTTGTTGGGTTTTTTGGTTTTTAATCGAACCACAGACATGAAGGTGTGGAAACATCCTTCTTATGTTGGTGCCTGGAAGATTATGTGCCTGTCTGGTTTTTTAATACAGATGGTTTTCTTTGTGAGTATGTTTGGGGATGTCCAAGCTTTTGTATAGGTAAGGGCTTTATTTTAGAATAATGCCTTTCTGTATTCTGCAGGGGAATAAAAAAGATCCAGGATATCTGTTTATTTAATATATTTAAGAATTTAATCGTACTTTCTCTTCTGCTGTTGGAGAAGGAAAGATGAGGAACAGTTAGGGAAGAGTGCAGGTGGGATATGAGTAGTGTGTTGGCCCCAACCTTCCAAAAGCTTGCTGTCCTTTTAGGCTTGTTTCTGAGGGGCATGTGATCAATGAAACTCCTGTCTTCTGCTGTGTTGCTGCACTGTGGTCTTGATTCCTGGGGTGAGGGCTGTAGAAAAGTCATGGACTTTTCCTTTGTGCTCATCATACAGGCTGTGTGAGGAAAAGCAATGACAGGACAGTGTTTGTGGCCAAAACGTGTGTCTTGGAACATGGTTATTGATTTCAGACAACTCCTCTGTGTGCTTTTATGGGTGTCAGTCACTTCCGAAGGACACTTGTACTTTGTTGCCCGAGTTGGAGAAACCCAAGCATTCAGTCTCTAATAATTTTGGCCTCCAGCAAATTGTTCCATTTCAGCTTTTTTTGGGTACTGTTTTGCCTTCTGTGCCTTGCCTTATTTTTTTTCTCCTTTCAGGAAGGAAAAGTAGTCCTTGCTGAAATGACTTTGCTCCTGTGAGAGTGCTGGACTGAGTTTAGATGGGACTCGTGTTTCAAGAAAGTCCGCTCAGCTTAACAGTAATGGTCAAATGGTTGACTCGTAGGTCGTTAAATTTTGTTAGCACCAAACATCTGTTGAGGAAATAAGAAATAAAAAATGACAGTGACAGGATGGCCACAGTTTAAATAGACTTTTAAGCACTTTTGGTTTGGAAATATTAAGCTTTTGGCCATTCTCCAATATTTGAGGCTTTTGTAGGAAACTCTGTTCCAGTGTTTGAAAACAAGGGTGTTCTACTGTGTCTTGCTGATTTTCCATCAGCACTAGAGCTCTCCAGCTCTAGTGGTGATTTTCCACTTGTCTAAGCCTTCACAAGGGAGGGTGGGAATGGCCTTTATTTATAATTGTACTCTGAGCTTGATTTCAATTTAATTTCCAAACTAGGTGGACTTCGGGTGAGGCTGTGCCACCATCAGAGGTGCAATTGTGACTGAGTGTACTCTTAACCACTCAGCTCCAAGTGAGCTTGACAGGCTGCAAGATAGTCTCTTACTTAGCAGAGCTGGAGGATTTAAGCCCTCTGGGAGGTTTCTTGCCACCCAGTACAGTCTGTGAATGCTTTTGGCTGTCTGGACTCTAGCTGGGGTGCAGTGACTTGTGTCCTCCTGTCAATGCTGCTAGATGGTTGCCTGCCTGGAAACATCCATGTTATGCCTGAGAATGAGTGTGGATTACTTGATGATGGATTAGGCTGGGATTATCCATTTGGTCCATTCAGGCCAAACAAATGAGTGACTCGGGCCATGGTCAGTTCAGGCTTCCTGTCCAAGCAATCAGAAGTCTGTCTCAATCCATACCTCATGCTTTCAATTACCTTCCTTTAATTTTGCAGTAATAGTCTTTGACACCTGTCAGGTGCTAGGTGAAAGCACATTGTGCTCAAAGAGGACTCTGAGGCTGCTTCTAAGGTTAGTTGAGACCCTAAACTGTTCCTAGTGCAGCTGAACCAATATGAGAGAACTGGACATTTCCACTCCTGGGATGGGGGAAGACCAAGAACACCATCTCCATGTAGTTCTGTAAGGCTCTGGGATATTAAAATATTATTGAACATGTAGAGTCACAGAATTATCATGGCTGGAGAGGACCTCCGGGATTATCAAATCCAGCCCTCATCCCAACATATCCCTAACTCCTACACCACAGCCTCAAGTGCTCCATCTACTAGTTTTTAAGTGCCTCTAGGGATGGTGACGACACCAACTCCTTGGGCAGCCTATTCCAGTGCCCAGTCTTTCTCTCAGGAAAGAACTTCTTCCTAATATCCAATCTAAACCTCCCTTGGGGCAACTTGAGACAGTTTTCCCTCATCCTATCATTAGTAATTTGTGAGAAAGGACTAGCACCAGCCTTACTACAATGTCTGTTTAGGTAGTTGTAGACAGCAATAAGGCCTCCTCTTAGCTGCCTGTTCTCTAGACTAAATAACCCCAGTTCCCCCAGCTGCTTTTCATAGGTCCTGTTTTTCAGATCTCTCACCAGCTTAATTGCCCTTCTCTGGACCCTCTCCAGCACCTCAATGTCCTGATACTGTGGTGCTCAAAACTGGACTCAGTACTCAAGGTGAGGTCTCATGAATGCAGAGTACAGGAGCATGATCACATCCTTACTTCTGCTGGTTACACTGTTCCTGATACAGGCTAGGATGCTGTTGGCTTCTTGGCCACACTACTGGCTCAGGTTCACCCAGCTGTCAATGAACACCTCCAGGTCATTTTCTACCAGACAAGCTCTCTAGCCACTTTTCAAAGCCTGTAGAGCTGGTGGGAGTTGTTGTGACCAAAGTGCATGTGACCTGGCACTTGCTCTGTGATCACCCTAAAGATGAACTGTTCCATAAACTTCCCCCATACTGAAGTCAAGCTGACAGGCCTCTAATTTCCTTGTGGTAGAGGGGTGTCACGTTGGCAAGTTTCTAGTCATCTGAGATCTCACAAAGGCCATCCATTTAAACTCATAATGTGTATACATGTAGTAATTCACTTGAAATCAGAGCAGCTTATCTAATGGGTTTAGCCCAGTAACTTTTGGGCCAGGCTGCAGATATAAAAATTATGCAAGATTTCCTTCCAGCTCCTGCTCTTCAAAATTTGTCCTTGACATTCTCTGACTAATAGTGGTAGAATTACACAGGGAATGAATTGTTCTCATGTTTACCATGGAACCTGCATTCCTGTTGCTTTCTACTGAAAGGGGGAGCAGAGCAAATTCAAGTGTTTGAAAACATGAAAACTAGAAAATGCGTCTCGCCTTGGAGCTGGCATTCAAAATTAATGTGTTGACAGATATCACTGTGACAATGTGCTATGGGCAGTGGATACACACTTGTTTTAAAGATTGTTCTGCCTGACACAGTTTGGTGACGAGCTGCCTTGCAGTAGCATCCTTTTTGAATGAAACGGTAGCATATGTGATTTTCAGACTATTTACTATGATCCATATCAGAATGGTATTTTGGTAATAGAAGGGGGCATCTACCAAAGCAACCTAAGAATATAGTTTATGCATTGAAAAGCGAAGCTGCTTCTCTGCGCAAGTGCCGCATGAGTCAGCTGTACCCTTCAAGGGTACTTTGAAGACAGAAGTGGATTTTATTGTAAATNAAGGGAACTTAAAAATCATATCGTTTCCATGGGCAGGGACATCTCCCGTGAGACTAGGTTGCCCAAAGTCCCATCCAACCTGGCCTTGAACACTTATAGGGAGGGGACATCCACAACCTTGCCATCCTGTTTGTGTCTCAGCACCCTCATAGTGAGGAAATTCTTCCTGATATCTAATCTAAATCTTCCTTCTTTCAGTTTGAAACCATTCCCTGTGTTGGGTATTATAGTATATATGCCCCTGCTGTCACTAGGACAGAGTCTAACTAGAAGAGAGCTCTGTTTGCTATCAAAGTATTTGCTGTCAAAATATTTTATACAACTCCTTAAAGTTTGTCACCGTGTTCTTTCGAAATAAACTGTAGTTGGTGACTTACAGCTCATGCAGGGAAAGATGGGGCTGCTCTGTCAGTATTTTGGAGATGTCTGCAGGCTTGTTTGCATGGTGGTTTGTTGGTTTTTTGTTGGGTTTTTTGGTTTTTAATCGAACCACAGACATGAAGGTGTGGAAACATCCTTCTTATGTTGGTGCCTGGAAGATTATGTGCCTGTCTGGTTTTTTAATACAGATGGTTTTCTTTGTGAGTATGTTTGGGGATGTCCAAGCTTTTGTATAGGTAAGGGCTTTATTTTAGAATAATGCCTTTCTGTATTCTGCAGGGGAATAAAAAAGATCCAGGATATCTGTTTATTTAATATATTTAAGAATTTAATCGTACTTTCTCTTCTGCTGTTGGAGAAGGAAAGATGAGGAACAGTTAGGGAAGAGTGCAGGTGGGATATGAGTAGTGTGTTGGCCCCAACCTTCCAAAAGCTTGCTGTCCTTTTAGGCTTGTTTCTGAGGGGCATGTGATCAATGAAACTCCTGTCTTCTGCTGTGTTGCTGCACTGTGGTCTTGATTCCTGGGGTGAGGGCTGTAGAAAAGTCATGGACTTTTCCTTTGTGCTCATCATACAGGCTGTGTGAGGAAAAGCAATGACAGGACAGTGTTTGTGGCCAAAACGTGTGTCTTGGAACATGGTTATTGATTTCAGACAACTCCTCTGTGTGCTTTTATGGGTGTCAGTCACTTCCGAAGGACACTTGTACTTTGTTGCCCGAGTTGGAGAAACCCAAGCATTCAGTCTCTAATAATTTTGGCCTCCAGCAAATTGTTCCATTTCAGCTTTTTTTGGGTACTGTTTTGCCTTCTGTGCCTTGCCTTATTTTTTTTCTCCTTTCAGGAAGGAAAAGTAGTCCTTGCTGAAATGACTTTGCTCCTGTGAGAGTGCTGGACTGAGTTTAGATGGGACTCGTGTTTCAAGAAAGTCCGCTCAGCTTAACAGTAATGGTCAAATGGTTGACTCGTAGGTCGTTAAATTTTGTTAGCACCAAACATCTGTTGAGGAAATAAGAAATAAAAAATGACAGTGACAGGATGGCCACAGTTTAAATAGACTTTTAAGCACTTTTGGTTTGGAAATATTAAGCTTTTGGCCATTCTCCAATATTTGAGGCTTTTGTAGGAAACTCTGTTCCAGTGTTTGAAAACAAGGGTGTTCTACTGTGTCTTGCTGATTTTCCATCAGCACTAGAGCTCTCCAGCTCTAGTGGTGATTTTCCACTTGTCTAAGCCTTCACAAGGGAGGGTGGGAATGGCCTTTATTTATAATTGTACTCTGAGCTTGATTTCAATTTAATTTCCAAACTAGGTGGACTTCGGGTGAGGCTGTGCCACCATCAGAGGTGCAATTGTGACTGAGTGTACTCTTAACCACTCAGCTCCAAGTGAGCTTGACAGGCTGCAAGATAGTCTCTTACTTAGCAGAGCTGGAGGATTTAAGCCCTCTGGGAGGTTTCTTGCCACCCAGTACAGTCTGTGAATGCTTTTGGCTGTCTGGACTCTAGCTGGGGTGCAGTGACTTGTGTCCTCCTGTCAATGCTGCTAGATGGTTGCCTGCCTGGAAACATCCATGTTATGCCTGAGAATGAGTGTGGATTACTTGATGATGGATTAGGCTGGGATTATCCATTTGGTCCATTCAGGCCAAACAAATGAGTGACTCGGGCCATGGTCAGTTCAGGCTTCCTGTCCAAGCAATCAGAAGTCTGTCTCAATCCATACCTCATGCTTTCAATTACCTTCCTTTAATTTTGCAGTAATAGTCTTTGACACCTGTCAGGTGCTAGGTGAAAGCACATTGTGCTCAAAGAGGACTCTGAGGCTGCTTCTAAGGTTAGTTGAGACCCTAAACTGTTCCTAGTGCAGCTGAACCAATATGAGAGAACTGGACATTTCCACTCCTGGGATGGGGGAAGACCAAGAACACCATCTCCATGTAGTTCTGTAAGGCTCTGGGATATTAAAATATTATTGAACATGTAGAGTCACAGAATTATCATGGCTGGAGAGGACCTCCGGGATTATCAAATCCAGCCCTCATCCCAACATATCCCTAACTCCTACACCACAGCCTCAAGTGCTCCATCTACTAGTTTTTAAGTGCCTCTAGGGATGGTGACGACACCAACTCCTTGGGCAGCCTATTCCAGTGCCCAGTCTTTCTCTCAGGAAAGAACTTCTTCCTAATATCCAATCTAAACCTCCCTTGGGGCAACTTGAGACAGTTTTCCCTCATCCTATCATTAGTAATTTGTGAGAAAGGACTAGCACCAGCCTTACTACAATGTCTGTTTAGGTAGTTGTAGACAGCAATAAGGCCTCCTCTTAGCTGCCTGTTCTCTAGACTAAATAACCCCAGTTCCCCCAGCTGCTTTTCATAGGTCCTGTTTTTCAGATCTCTCACCAGCTTAATTGCCCTTCTCTGGACCCTCTCCAGCACCTCAATGTCCTGATACTGTGGTGCTCAAAACTGGACTCAGTACTCAAGGTGAGGTCTCATGAATGCAGAGTACAGGAGCATGATCACATCCTTACTTCTGCTGGTTACACTGTTCCTGATACAGGCTAGGATGCTGTTGGCTTCTTGGCCACACTACTGGCTCAGGTTCACCCAGCTGTCAATGAACACCTCCAGGTCATTTTCTACCAGACAAGCTCTCTAGCCACTTTTCAAAGCCTGTAGAGCTGGTGGGAGTTGTTGTGACCAAAGTGCATGTGACCTGGCACTTGCTCTGTGATCACCCTAAAGATGAACTGTTCCATAAACTTCCCCCATACTGAAGTCAAGCTGACAGGCCTCTAATTTCCTTGTGGTAGAGGGGTGTCACGTTGGCAAGTTTCTAGTCATCTGAGATCTCACAAAGGCCATCCATTTAAACTCATAATGTGTATACATGTAGTAATTCACTTGAAATCAGAGCAGCTTATCTAATGGGTTTAGCCCAGTAACTTTTGGGCCAGGCTGCAGATATAAAAATTATGCAAGATTTCCTTCCAGCTCCTGCTCTTCAAAATTTGTCCTTGACATTCTCTGACTAATAGTGGTAGAATTACACAGGGAATGAATTGTTCTCATGTTTACCATGGAACCTGCATTCCTGTTGCTTTCTACTGAAAGGGGGAGCAGAGCAAATTCAAGTGTTTGAAAACATGAAAACTAGAAAATGCGTCTCGCCTTGGAGCTGGCATTCAAAATTAATGTGTTGACAGATATCACTGTGACAATGTGCTATGGGCAGTGGATACACACTTGTTTTAAAGATTGTTCTGCCTGACACAGTTTGGTGACGAGCTGCCTTGCAGTAGCATCCTTTTTGAATGAAACGGTAGCATATGTGATTTTCAGACTATTTACTATGATCCATATCAGAATGGTATTTTGGTAATAGAAGGGGGCATCTACCAAAGCAACCTAAGAATATAGTTTATGCATTGAAAAGCGAAGCTGCTTCTCTGCGCAAGTGCCGCATGAGTCAGCTGTACCCTTCAAGGGTACTTTGAAGACAGAAGTGGATTTTATTGTAAATGGGATGTGATGGAGGGCAGACAGTACAAGTAGGGGCTTTTGGCAAGTTGTTCATGGTTATTATGGCTATTGCTGAACTGTTCAACAACAAATAAGTTGGTGAAGGAGAAAAGGAATGAGAAAAGAGACATTTGCAATTCCAAAGCAGGTCAGGTGTCTGAGCCTTGTCCCACTTTTGCTCTGTAATGTCACATTAGGCAGATTTAGGTTTTGCCTATATACATTTACATGTACTTGCTTACAGTGTTTGGCTACAAGCTTGTGTTAAAGGTTTTTTGTTTGGTTATTCATAGAATAACAAATATCATAACTTCTTGCACATAAGTGAAAAAATCAAATCCATCCACTGGTCTTCTATTGAGAATTTTATCTCTGGTATGATCAAAGTGGACTAGTTCTTGTAGTCTTTGTGTTGTGAAGCATCAAAATTTGGCAGCCTGCCTTTTTTTGTTTTTGAGAGCCCTATAATCAAAGGATTTGCAGGGAGATAATGCAGCTCTTTTGGTTCTGGCCTTTACTTTGAGAAAATAGTTGAAGGATTTGGGGCCTAAAATGTGCCTGCGATTGATATCAGTAAAGACACCCATGGAGAATAGCTTTGAAAACTTGTAAGTCACATCTTCCCATATTGCTGTGTGGTTCCACAATTTTTGACAATTCTTACATTGTGTTTTACAGGATTTCTTCCCTTGCTCTTTAAGGTCACTGTGTCTTCCTGCTCAGACTGACATTGCTGTCAGTGGTATCTCTTGTGGAAGGCAGGAGACTTACAAGTTTGCTTAGTCTATTTGGTGGTATTACCAGTAGAAGCGGCTGTCTTTACACTGTCACGTTACAAGTCTCATGACAGCGCTGCAGAGAAGAGCTTTCGCTTTTCAAGAATAAAGCTATTTTTGGAAGAGGAAGAACATGAAGGTGGTTCAAGACCATATTTTCTTCTCCACTTCCACTCTTATTTGTGGGTCAAGTGCAGCTGTTTGAACAACACATTTGAGCGAGTCTGAAACTGACAGTTTCTTCTTTCCGCGAAACCCAGCACCTGAGTGCAGTTGCCTGTAAAACAGATGGCACAGGCTGGTCTTTGTGCTGTGTTCAGTCTGCTTTGCTGAATAAATTGTTTGAGAGTACAATATTTACTTTTTTTCTCATTAATCAAGCTCAGTTTTCAGTCCTGTTTATAATTGTTTAACAAACTCCCCCCTGCTGATGAAATGGCGTTAACTGCCATTTCCTGTGAGTTTAACCAGAAGTTCTGTTTCCTGCCCTTTTTGGCTATTGGCATAGTTCAATTTCTCTCTAAACACTTCTGTGATGTAAGATGTGTTGTAAAACAGAACAGTCGGGGTGAAACACATGGGCTTTGACAACAGCCCATGTGTCGATGCCTTCCATGAGATGACATACACATACAACTGGATAAGGAGCAAAAAATACAAAATACTTGGGTCCTAGACAACAGGTTATAAGCCTGGTCTTGGAAAAACAGACACTTGTTTAAAATCAGACACTTGAATAGTTTTGGTAGAGTATTTGAAGAGTTGTGTTGTAAGTCCTCTGATGCCAATTCCCTGTTGAATAAGCATTATTACTCCTCAATAACCTTGAACAGGCTTTTTATAATGTTGTGCAGGGGCTTGAATTACCTTTAAAACATTCTTGTCCTTCAAGTGACCTTAAAGAGTAATAGTATGTACTAAGTCTTGAGAGTATTCAGCAGAAACAGCAGACCACCTGCATGCTGTTTGGAGAAGAAAAAACTATAATCCCTATAGATGTTATTAAATCTTATTCATAGAATCATAGAATTTTCCATCTGCTGACTTGAGGTTCAGTTACCTTCAGGGTTTCAGGGCAAGCAGGACCCGAGAGCCTTGCAGCTCCCCTCCTCCTCCTGGGCTGTAGGTTTGGAATGTGAATCAACAGAAGTAAGTCTTTTGAAGAGTATAAAAATATTTACAAATGTGGAAAGAAGTGAGTGTTGCAAGAGGGAGGTGCTGCTGCACTTGTTTCAGTGCTGGTAACTTTCTTTTAGGTGATCAGTTTAGGTACCTCGCTGTGCTGGTGTGAGTGTCCACTCCATTTCAGCTTTGTAAGGTTTATTTTTTTTCCCCGGCTTCTGAACAAAGCTGACCTTTTAGGGGTTATCCCTGTTTAAAAATAACTTTTATAAGCATGAGTTCAGTGCCTCTGGCAAATGTAGATAAGGTTTGCTGTCTGTGCAGTGTGCCTTCTGCATTTTCAGCAAATGCCCTTTTTAAGACAGAAGTTGACTCTGTTCTTACTTGGGATTCATTATTTATTACTGTGTTCTTTACAGTTTTGCAGATGAAGTTCCTTCTCAAAGGTATCTCAGTGTTAAGGTCCAGGTTGTTAGCCATCTACTCTAGATGTGCAAAACAGGGGAAATATAGCATGCCCTTCTCTGACTCCACAGGCTTTGAGAAAGTGCATGGATCTGCTTGTAATACTGTTGTTGGAGTACTGGTCCAGACCTTCCTTCATGGATAGACATGATGGAACCATGAGTGTCCACCTTGAAGATGAGTGGAAAACCACAACGTTGCATTCTGCTTACTTTACACCTCGAAGTGACAAGTTTTGTTGGCCATTTAACACTGGGCGTGAAGAAAGGAAAGCAACTGAGTACATGGTAGGCAAAGAGTGAGGCAGATCAGTGTAGAAAGAAACTAGATTCAAAGTGATCATTCCTTAAGAGAAAGTGTTCTTTGCCAAAGTAAATGTGAGAGAGAAAAGTACAGAGAAGAGGGTAGGAGAGGTAGACAGAGCTGGGTAGGGTGAAAAGGAAGACAGTAACACATAAAGAAAGAGTAAAATATGGTAGCAAAGGAGAGGTAGCTAAGACTGGTTAGTTTTTTCTTTATGTACAGCTTAGCAGTCTTTGGGATCTGCAGCCTTACCTTCAGCTCCCCAAAATCCCTGCTAAAAAATCTTTTCAGCTGCTGTTCTGGAGAAAAGTGACGGAAATGATTCTGTGCTTGAACCATCTTATTGTATTTCCTTCTGCCCGGCTCAAAATAAAGGCTTTTGAAATGTTTTCTTCAGGAGCAGTTTTCCAGACACTCAACCACCTATTCCCAACCACTGCCATGTTTACAAAGCATAGCTTTTATTGCTTCCTCCCACGTAAAGGAAGCAGTGATTGGACAGAGATTAGTCCCTAGATGACAATGTGTTTTGATTCCAAAACAAACTTACTAAAAAATATTTTTAAAACAAAAAAAAAGACACTTTCTTCTCTGCAGTTGGTACTGTGTTGATTTTAAAAATTTATCCCAGATGCTATGTTAAAACCAATCTCACATTTCGTTCTAGCAGCCTCTCAAGTTACAGACCACAGAAAGTTCATGTGCTGCTTTGGTGTTTTAACAAGGCCAGGTTTTTGTGAGAGGAACAATATCACAGAATTGCAGAATCATTTTGGTTGGAAGAGACCTTCAAGATCATGCAGTCTATTACCCCAGCAGTGCCAGGTCACAGAATTGCAAAGCATTAGGGATTGGAAGGGACCTCAAAAGATTGTCTAGTCCAATTCCCCTGCTGTGGCAGGATCTCCTAGATTGAGTCATACAGGAACATGTCCGGGGCGTTTTAAATGCCTCCAGAGAAGGAGGCTCTGCAACCTCCCTGGGCAGCCTGTTCCAGTGCTCTGTCACCCTCACAAGGTGGAGTTCCTTCTCATTCATGTGGAACATCCTGTATTCTGGCTTACCCCCATTGTCCTATCATTAGATGACACTGACCTCTGTTCCTCTTGCCACATCTCCATGGCTTTTCAACCCTGCTAGGAATGGAGGTTCATCTGTGCCCTGGGCAGGCTGGGCCTGGGCCTTTAGAACCCTTTTGGGGAAGAAACTGTTCCTGATGGCAAACCTAAACCCTTCTGACACAACTTGAGGCCATCCTTTTGTTCTACTGCTTGTTACACTGGGGAAGATAGCAACTCCCACTTTGATCCAGCCTCTTATCAGGTAGTTGTAGACAGTGAGAAAGTCTCCCCTTTTCAGGCTAACCAGCACCAGTTGTCTCTCAGTACTCGCACTCCAGACCCTTCAGCTTCATTGACCTTCTCCAGCATGATGTCCTACAATATACTGGGGGGGG